>ML788384.1:324491-345231 GCA_009831015.1 Picea engelmannii
TAGAGGGGAAACCCATGGTAAGCCCCCTAAGATTCCTTTATTCCTCGTGAAGTCCTCTGGCTCCACCACCTACCTCTGTTGTTGCTTGGGCACTGTCGCATCGTCCAAATGGTGACATTCTAGCTGGATGATCCATAACTCTATCTACATGATGAAAAACAAACATGTTTAAATCCCTCCTTGTACAACAAAACAAATGCATATATTATAAAACAAAAATATACTTTTGCAATGTCATGATCTCCCTTGTTTTACCTGATGCATCCCATTGTGCCCCTTCAGGGAACACTATATTTTCATTTCCCCTAAAATCAACCCCAGCATAAGGGTAGTCCTCCACCATCATGATTTGCCTCTTCCACCATGTGAATAATCCAACAATAAAAGAAAAATATGAGGGCTCATTCCCCAACTGAGGTGAAATACCGGTCCACCTCTCCATACGGGGCTCAGATATAAGACACTCCATCAACACAACCTATGGCTACATCAATGGTATTCAATCTAATAATAATGATACTAGGAAATATCCATACCCAAACTGTTTCTGCTTTCCCTCTCTACATCTGGAAATTTGATCTTTCACATTTTCCAAAAATCCTACACACCAATTGAAGATCCTCGGCTCAATGCATTGTATGGTGTACGCCATATTTGATTTGGAAGCAAGATGGGGACTAGTGCTTCCTACTAGTTTGGTAATAGTAAAAAGGATAGCTTGTAGTGGAAGATCCCTCACATCCTTGATAACAATCCTTCCACTCTCCTTGTGTGATCGTGGCACACAAAATTGTGCTATATACTCATTTTTCTGTTGTGGCATGGTCCGATGGCTGGATAGGATGATGGATGCCCCTCTCCTAGAGAGCCCCATTAGAAAATACACATCCTCAATGTTGTTCTCCAACATGTGAGATCCCACTTGGAAGGCCTACTCATCAACATCCCATAATCCAATCAGATGCTCAAGGAGAAGTATTTCCTTTCGCATATTCTATATCTTGAAGTATTTCAATAGCTTGTAGTTCTGGAGAGCTTCCCTCGCTTTAGGGTCATGCAATGTGGCCAAATCATCATTCCCATGTTCTCTTTCTTTCCATTCAAGCATTTTGGCTAATAAATCCCTACAAATCAACATTAAAGATCATTAGTTAAACTCTCCAAGTAAAAAAATCCATTCCTAAATAGTAAAACCATGAAAACATTTTGTGTTTTGTGGCTGGCACCCTCCTACAAGATATTATAGAGAGTTGGTGCCCCTTTTCAAAGGCACTAGGGTGCCAAGAATTGAGAAGGAACCCCTCACGATGCCTTAGGGGAGAGCCACCCTAGTTGGGCGCATTAGAGGTTCCCAAGGAGCCCAAAAACAGTCAAAGTTTGCATAGAAACAACCATGAAAGCATTAAAAAGAAAGAGGAGGATCAAATCTCTAACCTGGTCCAGAAGAAATGCATAATGATGGTCTTTAACTCCTGCAATAAATGCAAGAAAAATCACTCCAAATGGGAAAAAACTCAAGTGAAAAGGGAAATTGCAAGTGAAAGGTGAAAATGAACTAAATTTTTATCCAAAATGACTTTTTACCATTTTCAAACTAGTTTTATCTAACCCTTTTTCACATTTATATTACCTATCATTTGGTTTTTTCACAATTATTGTCATTTTTTTAGGAATTGCTGACATTTGTTTCCCAGGATGATTTGTTTATGTAAGAACATATGAAGCAGAATCATTTTGTCACCTTGTAATCTCTTCGAGCATGCTTTGTCATTCTTCGAGCTCAATAAAAATCACGAAGAGTCATCTGATTAGGCGATAGTTTAACCCTTTTTCGGTCCCAACATAATAACTACGAAAAAGGAATAATATGAACACTTTGGTTATAAGAGTTCTCCTTTGCATTATTTTATGTGTTTTCAGGATTTGGAGACTAAACTTATGAAAAAGAACGCATTCTGAGTTTTCTTTAAGTTATTTTCAAACTCCTTAAACATGAAAAACAACAAAGTTTTCCTTCTCTGGACTCCTAAATCATACATTGAAGGGACCATATGGGAATGAAACCTTACTTATTCCAGTTCGTTAAACATAGGAAGAGGAACTTACCGAAGGTGAGTTATACCGAGCACCTACTATCCTCCTCTAGATCAAAAAACAAGAAAGAGGTACTCATCTATTAGGATGGGGGAAAAATTGAAGGAAGTGGGTCAAGTGTCTTAAAACCTTTAAGGCAGCTATTGTTGTCACCCTTGAACGTGGAACCTGTCTACATATCACCTTACATTTGGTTAATTCACTCTCCCCTAATTCATATCAATCCCATGAGTCTTTTTACTCCTTCGGCTCATTCGAAGAGTGCCCTAGTAATTGTCACACTGTGTTTTGGTCCATTTCTCAAACGAGTCTAAATCTGCCAAGTCTTGTGTTGTGCCTCATAAATTTTCAAGGGAAGTATTTCACTTCATTTCAACCATATACAATATTACGAGTTTATATTCCCGTGTCAGTCAATATTTACCATCTCATATCACTATCCTATGATTGTTTCATGTCGATGATGGGGGATACATCAAGTCCCTCCTTTGATGAGTATTTTACTGTAGAATTCAACACATTATTCGGGAATTTGAATTAGAAACACAACAATACCTTGGGACCTACATGCCTCAATGGAAAGTCTCCTCTCTTTTGACATAGGGTTTACTTCAATGACCCCTGATCGATTGATTCCACGAATATTCGACTTCAACTCATTTTTCACATTCACTGACATGTACTATAGGTACCTTGGGAATCATTGACATCATTAGTGATTTACCTTGCACCTGTTAATGGTATACATCAATGATTGGTAATCGGTAAGTTTCTACCATGTTTGACATCGAATCATTTATTAACATGGATAGAATCGTACTATTTTGGGATCAAGACATAGACCTCGGATTGCATACTTTTCCTAGGTTGTGATGGAGATCATATGACTGATATACAAAGATCTACTTTGTATTTTTCCGTGGCTATGTTCTTTTCATATTGTAGCTTCATTGTGTATCCTTCCGTGGATACGATCAGGTCATGTCATTGATAAATGGAACCACATTGTATCTTTTGTGGCCATCTCTTTAGTCGATATTGCTATGGATCCGCGGTGTATTGGTCGAYGTCCATGCTTTGAGTAATTTATATTATGAGCATAGGTATGCCTACCTCGGGAATGAAACATATATTAATACTATTTGATGATTTCTTGCAGCTTCTACCAGGTTCTCCAACTAAACCACCCTTGCATTGAACAAAGTGTTTCAACCATCAATTTTCTCTTCTGACTTCACACTTAAGGGGGAAATCTGTTACAGATCAAAATTACACACTTGTGTATAAAGTGTCGCACGTGGTACATATGTCATGTTTTAAGTCTCGAAAGTATCACATGTGGAACAAACATCATGTTCTAAGTGTCACAAGTGTCGTAAGCGTCACACCTAAAATGTCACAAGTGTCGTAAAATACTTCATGCACTTTTTGTAAGTGTCATAACTCAATCGACACCTTAGAAACATTTGTCACAACCACCAAATCATGTTAGAGAGAAAAGCCCCATCATTTGGCAGTATAAACACACCTTTTCCTTGGAAATTTCAACCTATTTTTGAGCATTTATGAAGGGTGGCGCCCCCYTGKCCATACTGGGGTAGTGTCATGGTGCCCCCTTTGCCAATTTAGGGGAGCGCCACTACTATGATGATGTCCTGTCTCTCACTATGGGGGAGTGCCATTCTTGTTGAGGAAAACGTGGGATCTCCTCCACCAAATTATATGGGCTAGCTCTCTCATATTCGGTTAGTTATGTTCGACCTTCATGCTTGGGCTTCACATTAGGATCTAATCCAAACCTCAATGGTCTATATCCTCATCCATTATCCTCATTTTCTCATGGTGGTTTAAATTCTGATGCCTATAAATTGAAAGCATTTCCATGGGAAAGGAAGAGGAAGAAATCGATAATAACATCATTATTTTTATCTTAGATTGTTCATGCAAAGGGTTGGATGAGGAGATCCTCGAGGAGCTATTACATATTCAAATTCAGATTTGTAAGTATCTACTTGGGTTCTAAAATTAATATACTTGCCCTATTTTCTTCAAGCATGTGTACTTTCACATTTACTTGTCTATTGTCGTTCGATATTCATAGGTATATCTATTTGGCTAGTTATATAGAGTGGAAGAAAGGTATATTTGTTTTTCTTTGCAGGATCTCATCTTATTTCAAGAGCTTAGGAATCAAGCTTAATATTTGGAGCATCAAGGAAAACCACCAGAATAAGGTATGGCACAATTTTCTTCTTCTCGTTTAACTAGCTGAGTTAGATCTAAAAGGAATATAGCAACCATTTGTAATTTTTTGTCTTGGAAATAGGGGTATGAAAATCCAAGGGATATTTCACCTGTCCGCAGGGGAAATATTTCATAACAAGCATCCATGCAGATTTGGCCAAATTCCATGAATCTAGGGGAAATTTTTGAGGAAGTTCTTGATGATTCTAGTTTTTTATTTTTATTTTTTGCATCAAGATATGATTCAATCCTTCTTCCATCCTATCTTAGAGAAAACATAACCAAGAAGATAACTCAAATATTAACCTAATCCACCTTATCCTCAACTACACCCTTGGTTTATCCTAGTGGTTATCCTTTTTTGCATCTATATAACCAGGCCATTTCAGAGTGAGAGGAGGGGAAACAAAAGCATACCAAAATTATGATCTTGTCAAGGAGAGCCAAACCTTTGTGAAGAAGATGATTTGGATCCATGTTCAAGGGATGAAGAAAGAATCTTGGAGGATTGCAACATCATCAGTTTGTAAACTTCTTGCTTTTCTTTAATATAAGAACTTGGCCTATTTCTCTTAAACTTTCTTGTTCATTTCTTGTTTATTTGGTGTAAGTTATCAATATGTAGGGTTGCTATTTCCTAATCATAGATAGTAGTAGGAGAAGGTTTATCTATTTTTGTAGGTTAGACTTCATGAGCGAGTTGCTTGGATCAGAGATCAACCATTAGAGAAGAAAGGCCAAACGTCATAAATTAGGTACACATACCATTTCTCCTCGTCTTTCAACCCTCTCACAAGAAAATAGAATGTTTTGTTAGGAGGATGTTAGTGTCGATTTGTTAGAGGTTGTCTCACTTGTAGGAAACTCAAGTGAGGGGAAATCAACTTGTCCGCAGAGGGAGAATTCTCACCATAGTAAATTGGATACTTCACTAGGGATAACCATCTAGCTCTTCTAGGTTTCTATCCCTTTGAATCCTTTGAATTTGTCTACACTTTTCTTCTTTTTCTTTGGCACCCTTCTACTCATCAAATCCCTGACTTTTTCTTAGAAATTTTCCAAATTTGAGCCTTCAGGACCTCTGCAGAGCATCCATTACCTCTTGGAAGCACCATGTCTAACTGCCACAAAGCATCTTGGATAATTGTTTCTAGACCTTAGGGATCGTCCATCACTCCTAGGACACCCTGTCTACCATTCTGGGGGAGAGTCCTCTTGTAGCAGCCTTCTTTTTAAGCATTGTTTTCTTATCTTTTATCATATTTTTCTCAGGTTCTTCTATGACTGTTTGAGGTTATTTCTTGAGTCTCTATGATTCATTCTATATGGTTGGATGATTTTGATCATCTCTCTTCTTAAGAGATTTTTGTTTCTTTCTTTTTCATCATCTTTTCAACTTGCTTTTGTGTTTGAGCTTGCCTAGTCTCCTAGTTTGTCTCTGTCTTTGCTTGCTTGAGAACTTGACATTATCACTCATTTTTAGTTCCTTATTTTGAGTTTTCATTGGTTGATTGGTTTTTATCCCTTTCATCTTCATCCAAACATCTCACTTTTCTGGATGATTATGACTCTCGCGTTTACCGCAAACCTGTTTCTTGTTGCTCATGTTTTGAGTATTTTCATGAGTGTTTGTCTTCTTATTCCTTTGCATCTTTGAGTCCTTGATTGAGCAGGTTGTCTCACACTTGTTGTCTTTTAGTTCTCATCTTTTGAGTGTGTTTCGTTTGATTTCATTTTTACCTCATATTTTTGTGTTTCAAACATAGATATATTTATTTTCTTATTGAAAGTTAAGAAGCGAAACTTTTGCGTATCTCCTTGCATGTATAATCAAGCGATTTTTTTTTTTTTTCATTCTTTAGGAATTAGTTTTTATATATATTTGGAAAAAGAGCTAGTTTTTCATGTGTATTTTGATTTTCAGAAATATTTTCTTGGTTGTATGGCATCATATTGATCCCTTAAATTGAAATTTGCATCGTTTGAGTTTTGTGTTAAGAGGAATAGAACTCTTCTCCTTCCCATACATAGAATTCATTGAAAAGAATGAATTTCATATCACTCTTTTTCATTCTATTGGAGTCGAGTCTCTCACACATCATCAATTTCATCTCCGTGAACCCTTTGAGTAAAAATCCATTATAATCAATCACACGCTAATAAAGTCAACTAGAACATTTTTTGGTTTTAACACACCAATAGTAGCATAGGATTAAGGTCTTTGGACTAGTTAAAGTGAGTAAATTGTCCAAGACTACTAAACAAATTGTATAACACTAGAAATTGTACAAATCCAACTTTCGTATAAGCATAACTGAGAACCCCCTCTCACATAGGGGATAAAAAAAAGGTCACATGCAAAGGAGTAGAAGATATTACCCCTCCAAAGCTTGACTAATCGTAGTAGACAAAGCGTATACTGGGGGTTTTTCCTGAAGTGTCACTGACTCATTTGGTCTCAGTGCTTCATGAAATCTGAATCTATTTGGGGTTCTCTGGAGTCTACTGGTCCACTTGTCCTCGGTCCTCTAGAATAATTTTAGACTTTGATATCCTACCCATATGCTCAGTCTCTACTATCAACTGGACCCACCTGGAGGCTGACTGCGAGTTAGTAACTTCAATGTCCTTTCCTAGGTATCTATAGAGGTGACTGTGGGGGGATTCCCACGGTACCTGGGAAAGGTGTCGTATCACACTCTCAATATCCTTGGAGGGTGATCCCGTGAATGAGAGGGTTTCTTGCAGCAAGAAGGGTTGTTACGTGAAGGTCGGGGCAACTGCTTCCCATTTCTTAACTGGTGGCTTTACATCACGTCTTCGAAAGATCCTTGAGGCTATTTTTTCTTGGTTGATTTATTTTAGTTTTCTTAGGAGTGTGTTTCTTTAACTTTCGTAGTCAGCCTTAGGATCGACAATTTTAGTGCATAAAAGGTATGGAACCTGACGATCAGGAACCACAACCCAATTTTTCCTATGAAGGAATGATCAAAGATCAAACTTCTGAGATTGGGAGCATAGCTCCTCGAAGTGGCCATCATGTAGAAGAATCAGTCACAACCTTCGTAGAAAGTCTTGCATCTTGTACAAATCCTATTTTTAATGATCCACTTGGCCCACCACTCACTGATCCACCTGGCCCACCACTCACTGATCCACTATCCACAAGATATGTTGATTCTTGTTCTTCTGATATATTATCTCCCTTTTCAACCACTGCATAATCTCCTAGAGTGAATCCGTAATCTTTTGGTTTTCTTGAGCGACTTGGGAATTTATCTTTTTCCATAACTTATTTAATTGATACTTCTGGTGCTTCTTATTTATCGAAAACATTGGTGACTTAGTTAACCCAAACTCAACCCTTTCCCATACATATTCCATTGCACACGAGTCAGGTAATATTCCTACTTCACTATTTCCACACATGCGCACACCAAGTGATTTACTTGGTCACTCCATCGGCCAGATGGCCAACAGTCAAGTCATTCATACAACCATGGTTACAAAAGCTACTCAGACTCCATCTCAACCATCTCAAATTAGGGAAACCTAGATTATAGGTCAATCTTCAATGGGAGGCCAACATTCAGCTAGGGGGAAACCTTCAACTATAGGGAAATGTTTTACTGGGGGGAAACCTACATGGTTTCAATATCAACTTTTCTGGGGGAAAACCACTCCTGCAAGTCTTTCTATCCCTACTATCACTGGCCTGTATCCTATACATCCATTTCCAAGAACTGCTAACCCTTTGTGGGGTAAACCCAATCCGACAGGTATTCTTCTGGAAGGAAATTTTCTCTTTCAATCCGTAAACCCCATGATTCCAATGAAAAAATCCCTTCAACCTAAATACATGGGGGGAAATTAGGTCAATCAAAATATGTAGGAGGTCCATTTGTTCAGCCACAATATATGAGTGGAAAACTAGGAAAACCACCTTATATGGGAAGACAATAAGGACAACCCCCTTACATAGGTGGACAACCCATAAAACCATCATATATAGGAGGACCATATAGATTTTCCATCTCTCCATAGACTATATGTGGTCCTACTGGTGTTCCCATGACATGTGATTATCACTAGTATCCACAGGCCAACCAACAAATTCGATCCTTGGATACGTTAGATATGCCATATATATCGCATTTGACTAACGATCTTATCCAACATGCTCCGTTTTGTCCCACCATCCCTGCCAAATTAACATCCGACATCCCAAAATTCGAAGGAAAACCTAGGGAATATCCTAACAATCATGTTATGGCTTTCCATTTATGGTGTTCTTCCAACTCTTTGATGGACGATTCCATCTGTCTTAGGATTTTTCAAAGAAATATTACATGTGCCACATAGAAATGGTATATTGAGCTACCACATAACTCTTTTTTCGATTTTAATTCTCTTGCCATGGTGTTTCTAACACATTTTCAGTTTCCTATATGGTATGAGACCAGTACAGAGCTTTTGAACTCACTTTGACAATCCTCTTCCACCCACATATCTGATCATATTCATGAGTGGATATGGTGGAGATGATTGATTAAATCTCCCATTTTGTATCAACTCCTCATGGATTGGTTTACAAAGTTTATCTTTCCTCCCATCACTCATGATGTTTCTATGGAAAATTTTGTTATTGAGGAGAAGGATATCAACCATGTGCAGTATTTGGACTTGGTATATTCCCAATCTGACACACTTTATGATCTGATCCTTGACGCTCCTTGTCCATTGAATGATCCCACCAAACCTTCTCTGGAACCAAGTTCTATTTCAGACATCAAAACTACTTTTTCTCCTTCTCGAACCTCCGAGGTGAATGCGGTCCAATCCACTTCATCTCAACAACTAGGAGGTAAGAAGAAAAACAAGGGTAAATCCAAGAAATATTCTAACCAATACGATAATTCAAAGACTGTTGATACTCAACCGACTAGAAAGCCTAAGTTTCCTTGTATGATATGTGAGGAAGACCACTACATGAAAGATTGTTCCCATCATGAGGCAGTCGCTAAATCTATGAAAGGTGCCTCCCAACCAATTCAACAAAAATATTTGGTTGTACAAAATCATGCCCCTCCGCAAGGGGGAATTGCAAGTCATCTCCATCATGGAGATGCTTCCACGAGCACCTCTGAGGTGTATATGTTTAAGGTGGTGAATGAAACAACTCGAGAAAATACATACGACACTCCTCTAGGTGATCAGACTAAGGGAAAGGATGTTGATATACTCTCCACATCCATTCATCCTACATATTCCAATCCTCTTCATATTGGGAAACCAATCTCTAACGCATTATTTCACCTTCCTAAGAGCGTAATTCAAAAATCGACATTTAATACAAATGCCCGTGCTGCCCAAAAATACAACATTGTTGAATATTTGGTGTAGGCGTCTTGTGCTATGTCATCCATCAAAGTTATACAGAACTGTCCAAGTCTACGTATAACCTTGTTGTCCACCATTGGAGCGATGGATCCAGAGGAGTTGAATCAAATCACGTTTAATTTGGATTACTTTAAGGAGAGTATCTCCCACCACTTAACACTCCAAATTCAAATTTTGGTTGGTGGAAATAACATCCATCACACTATTTTGGATGAAGGAGCCTCCACCTGTGTCATGTCTTTTTCTTGTTGGAGAGCCCTAGGTTCTCCAAAACTTAGCCCGTTCCCTACCATCTTGAAAGTGTTTGATGGACGTGATTTCCAACCTCACAGACTCTTGCAATCTTGCATTGTGAAATCAAAGTGTAAGACTGTTTCATTATACATCGAAGTAGTTGACGTGCCCTTGGACTATAATTTGTTACTTTGTCGTAGTTGGTTCTATTCCATGACTTCCATCACATCTACAATGTTTTGTGTCTTACGATTTCCCCATCAAGGAAAAATTATCATTGTTGACCAACTTGACTATATAACTCCAAATATCCACAATATTGCAGTGGATAATGTCCCTTTTCTTGGAAAATCTACTTTTGAGAGTGTAGGAGTAGGTCTCCTTAAAGAATCATCGCTAATGGGGGTTTTTACTTTACCTTCTCCTACCTCCCCACAKGTTTCCATGATAACTATAATTTTGAATTAGGTGCGACTATTCCTAAAATCATCGGATCCTTTGTTATGGCCTAGTCTCAACGAGCATAGTTCATCATCTATGTCAAGCTCATTAACCAATGAAATAGACCCCCCTACATTCAAGTCGAGTATCGCTCCAGATCGCGTAGTCAAATATTCTTTTCCTCCCCTCGGGAAAATGTTCCCATTAGTCACCAACCACCTAAATGGGGAAAGAACAGAAGTGGCCAGAGGAAATGACACTTGGGGGGCAGGTCTGCCACCTCTGGTCGTCTTGCTGGAGAAAGCCCACTACCTTATATCATGCAAGCTCAAGGCAAAACACCTTTAGAGAGACACACTGCTAGGAGTGATCCTCGTTTGAGGGTCGTTCCCATAATAACGTAGTAGTATTCTCTAGAATGAGCTTAGTCTTTGTTATTTCTCGTGATCGTAAATACATGGAAGAAGTTATCGAGCTCAGTCATTTTTCTTTCTTATGCTCGTTAATACATGATAATAGGTTATCGAGTATACTTTTATCTCTTTTTTAGACTCGTAAAAGATATAAAAAAAGGAACTTTTTGGAGTTTCCTTTAATCTCTTTTCAAACTATCTAAACATGAAAATATTGTCGAGTGAGCTTGTTTCCTTTCACACTCATTAAAATGTTAGAAAGGGTGTATTTCGAGTAATAGTTTACCCCTTTTTCATCCTTGTTAGACTAATTATGAAAAATTAATACTCTACTCAAGCATTATTAGAAGAGTTCTCCTCAGTATCATTTTATACTTTTTCAGAACCTGGGGACTAAATTTACGAAAAGTCCACTGTGGAGTCTTCTTTATTGAATATTTTCAGACTCTCGAAATATGAAAAGACCATATAGTTTTATTTCCTTGGACTTGTAAAATATACACAAGGAAGGACCCATCTAGGACTGAACCCTTCCTTCTTCAGGTTCGTTAAACATGTGAACATGGGACTCAACAAAGATGAGTTAATAGAGCATTTGTTATCCTCCTCGAGCTCACTAAAAAATAAATAGGTACTCACCTATCTGGGTGGGGGAAAAATTGAGAAGTGGTTCAATTCTTTCATTTGTGGTAGCTAGATGCCACCCTTGGAGATAGCACTTGTTTGATTCTCATGTGTATTACTCTTTTGAAAGAGAACCCTTGGTTGTTGTTTCATTCCATGCATAGTCATCGTCTTTTGACTCCTTCGAAGAGATCGATTGGTTTTCATCACATCATCATTATTTTTCTTCACCCTTTGTTGATTCAATGTTACCAAGTCATTCATTGTGTCGCCGGATGTTCAAGGGAAGTCAACCTATGCATTTTCACCCCCATGTCAGTTCACCACCATTTGATTCATCACTATTCATCACTATCCTTATTCATTTTCTGTCGATGATGGGGGATACATCATGGCCTTCCTTTGACGAGTCTATTTCTGTTGACTTCAACACATCATCTAGGAATTAGAATTAGAAACCAATCAGTACCTTGGAGCCTGCATTCCTCTATGGAAGGTTTCCTCTCTTTTGACAGTGGGTTTACGTCATTGAACTCTAATTAGAAGATTCCATCAAGTGTTCGACTTCATACCATATATTCACATTCGATGGAATGTACTTAGAGTACCTTGGGAGTCATTGTGATCATTGGTGATTTCCCTCACACTTGTTAATGGTATACATCATTGACCGGTAATCAAGTGGTTTCTACCATGTTTTACGTCAAGACCTCTATTCACATGGCTAGATTCATACTATTCGGGATCAAGATTGAATACCCCGAGGGTAATATCTGGTAAACACTCATTTTTGTTATCTACCTTCCCCAAGATGCGATGAATATTATGAAGTCGTGATATATACTGTGACATATATCCATGTTGTATTGGTCTGTTGCTATGTTTTTTCATGTTATATCTCCATTATGTACAATCTCGTGGATACAATTTGATCGAGTCATGTATATATGGATCCACATTGTATGTTCAATGGCCATATCCTTAGTTAGTATTTTCATGGATCCATAGTGTATTGGTCAGTGACCATGCTTTGATTTCATATGAGGCAAATTTCATAGGAAATATGAAGTGAAGAAGGTCGAAATTCCAAGCGAGGATGAAGTCTTGTGATGATTTGTTATAAGGTATGTTATTTAAAGGTCATCTTACCATTTTCACTATAACTTTTCTTTTGGAACGAATCAAATAGTGAAAATTGGAGTATGTTGAGAAGATATATAAGGGTACCTATGGTAATACATTCATCTTCTGGGTCATTTTAGTTTTTTAGATACACTCTGTGGAAGATAGGGTTTTTGGCTAGTCTTGAAACTAGTCTCCAACAAGTGGTCTGGGTAAAACAATCATAAATTCTTCATAGAGGATCCAAATTCGATGAGACTAATTGAAGTGGAAAGATAAAAGACTTTGGTAGTGTGTGTGTCAGTTTCAAAATCACATATAAAATATTGAGCGTGTGACATGTTGTACAATTTCTCTCTCCAGAATAGGATAAAATTCAGGAAGGTTTGCCATTTTCTATACAACTTATGTTCTGAGAAGTTTTAGACCCTAAAATTTTGAGGAGATGGAAGAAATATATCATAGTATCTATGGTTAAAATTTCAAATCTTTATTCATTACAGGTATGACGTTATGCTAGTTGAACATTAGGGTTTGTGACTAATCCAAAACTAGTCTCATGAGATTGAGGTAAAGTTTGATGAAGATGTTATTCTCTTGTTTTTGAAGTTGAGGAAGAGCTACAGGTTTGTAATATTGTGTATTAGGTTTGATATAGGATCAAAGGTATTCTTTACATATGTTATTGAGGGTATTTTTATGGTACATGCTTAAGGCATGTCTTGATGATGATGGTGCATGATATGGTATACCTTTGTGATGATATGATAAATTGTTAGAAGCATATCTTGGCTATCTTGGTATCTAGTTTGGTATATGTCATGGCTATGTTATCACATGTTTGACACACTTCATTGATGATATATTATGGTACATGGTGTATGGAATGATTGAGACATATCATGAGTGATATGGTATATGGTACATTTCTAGAGGCACTTCTTTGCGATCTTGGTACATGGTATGGTATAGGTTCTGGTACATGGTTGAAGTAATTGGTATGGTACAAGTTTCCATGTATGGTTGATGCATGGTATGGTATAGGTTTCAGTGCATGGTTGATACATGGTATGTGTTACACATCGAAATGTCACACTTGAGTTACGCACCCTAAGTGTCACAAGTGTCGCAAAGTGATGTATCCACCTCGGTAAGTGTCACATGCATTGTTGCAAGTGTTGTATTCACTTTCCCAAGTGTCGCATTAACTTTGTAAGGTGTCACCACCCCTTGAAACCCTTAATATAGTTTTTCATAACCCCTAAGTCATGTTATAAGAAGAAGCCCCATATTTTTAAGGTCGAAACATAGCTTTTCCATAAAAAATTTGACCAAATTTGGGCATTTATGAAGGGTGGCTCTCCCCTACCCATACTGGGGGGACACCGACACTCCCCTTCCCTTGTTTAGGGAGCATCTTGGTGCTCTGTCTATCACTAGAGGGGAGCATAATTTTTGTTGAGGAAAAATGGGGATCTCCTCCACCTTGTTCTATGGACCAACTCCTTCAGATTGGGTTAGTTGTGTTCGATCCTCATGCTTTGGCTTCAATTTAGGATCTGATCAAAGACTTACACCTCATTTTATCATGGTAGTTGTGCCTCTCAATCCTATATATTGAGAGAATTTCCAAGGTGAGGGGGGAAGATTTGAAGTATTAAACCTTTGATCTCAGAGGAAGCATCTATGTTGTTGATGTCAAGATTCATGCAAGGGATGAATGATGAGAGATTGGAGAAGTGTTGCATCATCATCCATGGTTTGTAAGTGCCTCATTGTGGCTTTCCATTCAATATATACTTAGCTGATTTCCTTCAATCTTGTGTAATTTTCTCATTTTCTTGTCTATTGTTCTTTCAATGTTCGTAGATGAATTTGATTGACTTATTAAACTAGAGTAGGAGGTAGTGGTTTCTCTTTGCTACCTATTGTTAGTATCAAGTTGTGCTAGGGAGTTTGGAGATCAAGTTCGGATTGGAAGAAGCGAGGAAGAACTTTGAAATAAGGTGCATCACACTTTTTCTCCATCTCTCTTTCTGATCGGTTAAACAAATTCAAAGGGATGTTAGTGTCCACTTGTACTTTTTTGTCTTGGTATTATGGGTCTATAATCCAAGAGAGGTTTCATCTGTCCATAGATGAAACATTCCGTAATATAAATTGGTGACTCCATTGGGGAGGGACTTTGACTAGTCTTTCCTTGGATTGTCCTTAGATTTGTTTCTTGTGATTATATATCGATTGTTTGTTTCTTCTTTCTAATGTATTCCCCTTCTCTCTTCCTCATTGAAGAGTTTACAGAGCCATTAAATGGGTCTCTGCTAAGTCTAGTCTATGAAAACCATTCTTTTTTAGTTTTATGGACATGTGACGATACCCTTCTATGTACACCATGGCGTCATTTCTTGGGTGGCGCTCCCCTACATTGTATACCAATGCGTCAGGGTGCTCTGTCCCTTTTCCAATAGGGGCATCAGTGCCTTGTTTTAGGCCTTCCTGTCTGTTTTTTCCTACTTTTTCTCAGCTTTCATATGAGGTGATTTTTTCCCAGAGATTGTTAATTATTTTTCACTTTGTTTGGATTGTGGATTTGATACTTATCACTCATTTGTGCCTTTGTTGAGATTTCAAACCTCTTCTAAATTGTGATATTGGTCCATATTGCTTGGTCTTTGTGTTGTGATTTTTTGATTATCTGATTGATTGGAAGGGTCTGCAAAGGTTTGTTTGGTCTTGAGTTTCTGTTCAATATTCTTTAGAACATATCCCTTCTTTGAATGATTGAGATCCTATTGCTTACCACGACCTAGCTTGAATGATTTTTTCTTGCTGCTCATATTTAAGGATTGTTGAGTGATTTCCTCATTGTTTGTATTCTTTGAGTCTTGTCATTGTTTTGAGTGTGTTTCTTGTTCGATATTTTTACTTTGCATTCCTTTGTATCTGCATTGGATTTTTGTATTGAAAGTAAGGAAGTAGAAAGAAGTTGCATTTGGTTTTGATTCATTGCATTTATAATCAAACAAACATAAATCAATTGCATTCAGAGTTTTGGGTGGTAAATTGCAATGGTTTATGCATTTGGGAATGGAAAAAGACTCTTCTCCTTTCCATATATAGAGTTCATCAAAAAAATATTTTCATATCATTATTTTTTACTCTTTTGGAGTCAAAGTCATGAACATCATTAGTTTCGCTTCCATACCCTTGAGTAAACAACAACCTAATAATCAAAATGCTAATTAAAATCTGTCTAGAAATTTTTCTTTCTAGGCATTCTGCAAACCTACATTAGCTTAAGTGCAGGGCTTTGGAATAAGTGTTCAGGTTAACTTTCCAAAGCTATAAACAAACATAGAATCCTATGATAGGGAGAGAAAATAAAATTTTCATATAAGCATACCTAGAAACCCCCTCACACACAAGGGATACACACAATGTCACATGTGGGAGATCAATGCATATTTCTCCTCTGAGGCTCAACTAATCATAGAGGAACACGTGTATATTGGGGGTTTTTCTTGAGAAACCACTGGTTTCAATTGGTCTCAGTGCTTCATGAATCCTGAATCCATTCGGGTTCCTCTAGAGTCTTACCAGTCCACTTGTCTTCAGTTCTATTGAAGATCTTCGGACTTGATATCCTGCCCATATGTTCAGACCCGAATGTCGATTGTACCTGCCCAAGGATGACTGCGAGTTCGTAAGCTTAGTGGCCTTCATATTTAGGGTTCATACACTAGGTGAAAACAAAGGGGAGGCTTTGTTGTACCTAGTTTAGACGTTGGTCAAACTCACTAGGGCTTCTTGGAGGGTAACCCATGGATAGACCATGAGCGAACTTGCACCAAGGTGTAAGATTTTTAAGTAGGTTGCCAATGTAACTGATCCACCCACTCTATCCTAGCCCCCTTCTCACTTTGATCATGTGACATTGGACTTCATCACCAACTAGCGCTTCACTGTGAAAATGTTTGTTTGTTTGGTTTGCTTCCTAGAGTTTTTAGCGTGTGCTGTTTATTTTTCCCTAGAAAACCTTAGGGTTGAGTCTGTTTCTATGACATTAGTTCCTGGAAATACCAATGAAGGAACCCATTTTACAGGGATACCATTTGTTTCTCCTTCTATGGGACACATTGGTCCTCCTTAGCTCGCCACTTTGACTCTTCTTGGACTCACTATTAGGTTGTTGGTCTAGTTGTTTGCCACTATGGTAAACATAAATGCTCCTAGTGGTTCATTCATAAGCGCTCTACCCCAATACCATCAACCTCATACTGATCCTCTACCTTCTTCACCCATAGGGTCTTCTTCCCATTATTCCTCTTTTCCTAGTGAAATCTTTGTAGCTAGTAACTAGGTTGATAAGAAGAAGAAGAAGAAGAGAAATATTAAGAAGAAGAAAAATAATCTAGGGGGAAAACTTACAACCACTACAAGACATGTTGGAAGGAATCAACCAACTAATTTTCATCATGCTGGGATTGTTGATAAAATAAAAAAGTATACCAAGTCACAATGCAAACCCAAATTCCCTTGCAGGCTTTGCAAGGGTGAGCACATTCTTAAGGATTTACCTGGTATTCCCAAGATTGTAGAAGTGTGGTATGAGGGTCATCAACCCACGTCGTCAACCACTGTAGGTAATGCTGATGAGAAGCCATCAACTAGTCATAATCAGGTTGGAAGTAAGATGGGTAAAGTCAAATTTCCTTGCTTGTTATGTAAGGATATGCACCGCACCCACCTTTGTCCTCGCATGGATGAAGCTTTGTATATATTGGAAAATATTGTTGATGTCCAGAAAAAACTTCCCTCTCCCAACCTGCCATTGGTTGATGAACTGCTCAATTTGGTTCCATCATCAGTTAATATGGTTGATCAGGTGGTCTATCTGGTTCAATCATCAATTGAGCTTGACAAACAAGTGATCAGTCTAATTTCAACTTAAATCGATCCCACTCTCCCCTTAGAGAGTGAAGTCAAAGTGGTCAGTCCAATACCACAGTTGGTCGATCCCACTCCTCCTTTGAAGAGTAAGTATGTTGTTTAGGTAATTTATGTTCCTACATATTCTTCTGGACTAAGGGACACTTCACCTGATCCAACAGAACCCCCTCTTAGTAATGAAGCCATTCTTTTAGATTGGGGTGCACTGTTGAAATCTTGTCTCCCTTTCTATATACCTTTCCAAATTACTATTTAGGTTTGTGGTAGGGACGTTCCTTAGACTACTTTCGATGAGGGTGCATCGATCAATATCTTATCCTCCATTGCTTGGCAAGATTTAGGTTCTCCTCCACTTGCGTTGGTGACTCATAATCTATTATCTTTTAAAAGAAGGGCTAGTCAACCTTTACAGATCCTTCCTCGGTTTTCTGTTACTTTGGGAGGGAAAATTGTCTTCATTAATGTGATGGTAGTCCACAACCTCTTGGATTTTAATTTGCTCCTCAGGCGAGACTGTGTTTATGCTATGAAGCTTGTTGTGTCCATGGTCTTTTGTTTGATGTGTTTCCCTCACAATCACTACAACAAAACATGCCATTAGCGCCTAGTTCAACACCAAAATTTAGTGCATTTGAGTGAATTAATTGGGTCGATGGGATGGAGAAAAACTTGGTGCTAAACGACATGTTCACCTAGAAGTCAGATTTAGTTCCTAGTTTAGCGCCCAATTTTTCTCCTACTTTAGCGTCTAGTTTTGCTCCTAATTTAACACCCAATTTTTCTCATGATTTAGTGCCTAGTTTTTCTCTTGGTTTAGCACCTATATTAGCACCTAACCTAAGATATAGCTCCCTAAATAGTGCCCAAAATAGCTCCTAGTTTAACACCTAGTTTAGCTCTTGGTTTAGATCCTAGTTTAGCGCCTAGTTTAGCTCTAGGTGTGGCGCCTAATTTAGCTCATGGTTTAGCTCTTGGTTTAGCACCTAGTTAAGCTCCAGGTGTAGCTCCTACTTTAGCTCTTGGTTTAGCACCTATTTTAGCTCTTAGTTTAGCACCTACTTTAGCTCCATGTGTGGCACCTAATTTAGCTCCTGGTTTAGCACCTAGTTTAGCTCTAGGTGTAGCTCCTAGTTTAGCACCTAGTTTATCTCTTGGTTTAGCTCCTATTTTATCACCTAGTTTAGCTCCATGTGTGGAACCTAATTTATATACTGGTTTAGCTCCTAGTTTAGTGCCTAGTTTAGCTCCAGGTGTGGTGCCTAGTTTAGCTCCCAATCATGCTTCCTGTCTTTCTTCTAGAGTATCGTCAAAAATTGCTTCTAGTTTGGCTTCCAAATTAATGCCAAGACATGCTTCCATTATTTCATATTTGTTTGCATCCATAATTTCTTCCTTGTTAGCTCCATGGTTTTCTTCCTTTTAGTTCTAAGGTTTGCTTTCTTTTTAGCGTGTGGTTTTGCTTCCTTTTTAGGTCCAGGGTTTGCTTCCTTTTAGTGTTGGTATTTTCTTCTTAATTAACATCCATTTTTTCTTCTTGTTAAGCAACCAATTTAGCTTCCTACTTAGATCCATAAATAACTCCAAGTATGGATTCAAATTTAATTTCCAGTTTTACTTCCATTTTAGAGCCACATTTTGCTTCCATTTAACAACTCATATTGTGTCCTTTTTAGATTCCATTTAGTAATTTGTCTTTTTTGAATTTCAATTTAATTAGTTAAATATATCATGCATCTTAAAAACATTATATTATTATAGAGTAAGTCATTGCATTTGAAGTATTTTATATGATAGCTTTTATAAAGACGTTTTAGGGAACCAAACATCCATACAAACTAACAACATCATTATACTTATTAAATCCCCATCTAAATAAAATATACAACATACATTATATATAAAATAACAAGATAATTATTATAACATTATCATCATCTATAATTAAAACTAGTCAAATATATCAATATTAGATAAGTATAATGTCAAACAACTTATATCTTTAATACTGATAAAATAATCATCATATATAACTACAACAAGTGAAAGTCAAATATGACAGTAGATCAATAACATGTCAGAATGATACATGACCAAAATTCAACGTAAGTTAAGATGGTATATGTTCAAATAATATAAGTCAAAATGATAAAACTCAATAATATGGTATTGCAGTTGAAAATGATACATATGATAGTAAACAATGATCCATGATGGAGTATATATAATCAATGTCACTGGCTACTACCAACAACTAGGTCATAATCGTTATCTTGATCATCATAAATTTGGTCATAATTGTCGTCATTCACAACGTCTTCTTCATCCGCCTCATCATCATCATCTCCCATGTCGGTATCAAACCCATTATAATCTGGATCTATCTCATGAGGATCAAGTGGATCTTCCAGAAGACCCATGTTCTACAAAAAAGAACAGTCAAAATGAAAATTTATTATTTATTTCATGCAATATGTAATTTTTGTGTTATATTTCTAATATTACAACATATGAAACAAAACCATAATCATATTACATCATATCAAAGTGCACATACCATAATAAAATTTCAAATAAGGTACAAATAAGAAGTCATTCCAATGATGCAAAACATGCAACAATTCCAATAAATGTTGGTAAAGATCGTAATTTTTTTTCTATACATTTTAAATATCAACTGTAAGTTCTATTACATAACCGTAAGTGCCAACCCTCCCCATTTTTTGCTATATATGATTATGTTTTCCTATAAAAATCCTTTGAGAGTTAATTGGTCTATATATCTTCTTCTCTTATATTTCACAAATGAAATTTTTCTAGGACATTTTGGCCCATTGTAATATGCTTCAAAGGTCCTTTGAGAACAACGTAGTTTATAGGTAATTTTGAAGATGCTCTCGATACTCATTCAACTATACCACATCCAAATGTCAATCCTTCCAAAGAAAAAAATAAATATATCAAGCCCTAAAGGGTTGAAAATTATGAAAAAATTGTAATAAAAGGTGTCAAGGTGTATTTCCTTTCCTTGCCTTGCAATGCCATTCCATTTCATGTCATACCTTGTCATTCTATGCCTTTCCATGCCTTGCCTTTGCATGCCTTGCAGTTCCATGACTTTCATTTCCTTTCCTTTACATGCATTTCCTTGCCTTACAATGCCATGCCATGCAATGCCTTGCCTTTCCATGCCTTTCCTAGCCATGCCATGCCTTTCCATG
>ML788385.1:0-71719 GCA_009831015.1 Picea engelmannii
TTTCTGCATTATTGCTTTCATGAAAGAGTGTTAGTACTGAGTCTCTGTTTGAGAGTAAGGGTCCTGTTCTCTGATTACAAGATAGTTGTTCTTACCCATTGAAATGTTATTTTAAATGTAATCCAGGATTCTTAATTTGAACTATAAAGAATTGCAATAGGAAGATTTCTTTCCTGTGATACAATTCAGAGCTTCAGTTCATTTCAGCAAGTTAGATAGAATGATTTCTTTACTACAACACTAAGTGCTTTTGGAATTGAGCATATATAGTGCGCAGCTACCTTTGAAACAAAAGACTTCCCTGGGTTGATAATTTATGTTTCACTTGGTTGTTTGAAATTAATTAAGCAATTATAGTGACCAACAATGACGACTTCGACTTCCTGATTGCTGCGTTGAATGATACCTCACTAGAGATCACATAAAAGCAAGAAGCGAAGAAGGAGGAGGTATTCAACTGAATGAAGGTGAAATTCAAGAAGTGCAGCAGAAACTCCAGTCCAACAGAGCAGTTTCTATGACACCCTTGACAATTGAAACAATAGGAACAACTGATGAGCCCACCCAATTACACTAGATCACCAATAAAGTTGAAGCATGCCTTCAACGAGATCAAGAAGACACAACGCAAGCCACCCAGGCTTTGGAATAGGTACAGAGTGCACTTAGAGTACAATAGAGGAAGGAAAAGTAGGAAAATCTTTCCCTGGAAGTGAAGTGGGAGGAGTAAAAAGCACAGTTACAATAGAGCAAGGACCAGTTGCTAGTAGAGAAACTTGAAGTACAGGAAAGAGTTCACAAAGCACTTTTCTCTGTGACGATCATTGAAGTGAAAATTGAAGAACGTGTCTCACAACAGATGGCACAACTTAAAGAAGTAATCCAAAAATTCAGAAGTGCATCGCAGATCTGGAACTTCATACCGTGCCTGAGAATCCACAAGAAGTAAGAGATTTGAGTGAAGAAACTGCTCGCAGCGCAGTTGGTAGATTAAAAACCTTGGCTTTGTAATGTAAGTAGTTGAGCTCTAGAAGTGCCCAGACTTATGAGAAACTCACAGAAAACCCATAAATGTAGACATTAGAAGCACAACTCCAAGAATAAAATCAACATGCAGATACGCTACAGTCATAGCTGAAGGCCTTGACCCCAGTAGAAAGAATGAAACGATTTCCACAACAACGCATTTCCCAACAACAGGTACTCATGCTGCAAAGTAAAGTGATGGAAGTATCTCAACGAATTCAACCCCTCCAAGAGAAAGCATGCCACCTGTTCACTAAAGTTGAGAGCTAGGCATCCGAGCTCGAACAAGTTGTCATCACAGAGAATAGCACATGGAAGGACTAGTAAACGACACAGTGATCCAGGAGTTCACTGAGAAAGAGGTTGTCCCACTGCAGTAGGTTGAAGTAACTCGGGACAAGATTGAGACATTCAAAGTGGAGTTGATCAGACCAGAGTGACTCGGGATGAGTCACAGGTGAGTGTTGGGGGCCTATTATCCCTTGACCAAGTTTTGAGGAACACTTGGTCATATTTGACTGTTTTTGGACATCGACACCTTGTCAAAGATGGAGTGCTAGGAGAAGCAAAGATCATGGGATCTCGACCCACTTTTGGGGCCCTTTTACAATTTTGGGTTAATGTAATGGGAAAGGGATGCCGGCCCATGGTTTTACCCATGTTTTAGGCCTATGTTGTAAAGTATAAATAAGTATCTAGGCAATGTAGGAAGAGTCGATGGCTTAGTGCTAGTAGTTAGATCTGTTTGATCGAATGTAAATGATATTTTCATGATTGTAAGAGGCTTGCAGACCTGAGTGAAAGTGTTGTAAGTGCTGAGTGCATGGATTGTAATAAGGCTCTGTGTTATATCTACTCGAGGAAGTAGGATCTGGCGAGGTGCACGCAGATCTCTTGTCCTATGCAGAGTACAAGTTGAGATTTGTTTTGTAATCAGATTGATCAAATATAATAAAGAAGAAGAAGACTTTTTGGATGTAGCCCTAGGGTGGGGGTGAACCACGTAAACCTATGTGTCATGCTTTGTGTTGTTGCTTCCTTGTGTTTTCATTATCTTGCTAAGTGATTTGCCATGATTAGATAGATTTAGTTAATCTTTGTGATTTACTAGATGTATATGAATAGTACATATGATGTGTATAAGGATGCTTAGTGTTGATCTACATGATCTAATATGTTTTGTTGTTTCTAAGAACTGAAATATCTTATATCTGAGCAAGTATTGTGATGTTTTGTCTTATTGTGATGAATGAACAATGTTAAGTGCGATGTAAAGGATATAATCACAAATCTGTGTCCCAGCAAAGGTTGTAGACACCTGACTCTTGCAACCACCCCTGCCTCTACCTCGGGTGAGACTTCATCTGCTTCATAGGTGTTGCCGAAAGGGTCGGTAGTTAGGGCTTTGTTGGTGTGCTCTTGAGGGTTGAAACCTGGGTTTGCCCCTATGCCAACATGTATATCCCAAATATTTTGAGTGAATGCCTAAGTGAGATGATGTAAAGTGTGGACTTTAGTTTTGGGAACAATGTACATATTTTTAGGAGGTAAATAAGGGGTTTTGAAAATGGGATAAGTGTATTTGAAAGCAATTTCTAACTAGGTATTGTCACCTTTAGTATGGAAATGTTTGGGCTAAGTTTCATGGGTTGAAGTTGTATAGGTTTGATCATGTGAATATTAGGTATTTCTAACAACTATACAATTGAATCCCTCCTTCTATATCTAGTTTATATTAATGTGGGAAAAATTCCCTACAACAAACATGGGTTCTTCCCAATATGATGTCCCAATTAAACCTTACATCATTTGGGATAAGAGACCCATTCAGATTTTGTCCTAGAAACCATTACTTAAAAACAATGGGGTTTGTTGATGGAATGCAATATGCAATTACTCTAAGTGAAAAAATTCAATTATTCTAAACTAACCTAGCTAATAGAAAACTAACTAACTATATAGAAGGCAAGTTATATATTTCTACCTACACTTCATAAAAAGATAGTTGTTAGAGAAAAATAACAAAGATATAAACATGAATGATGAATGTAAATTGAGTAGTCTATAACAAGAAACCATTCACAACCATATACCTACCATCTTAGAACAATAAACATCATCTGAGAAACATGAATGTAATAGACATTAAATTCACTGAACAATAGTCATTGCATGAAAAATATAGCCTTATAGTTGTATAATAGTCAATACTAACAATAGAAATAGTTCATAGAGAATCCATCACACAACACCATTGATTCTATTCAAAAAATGGTCTTGATGGATTCTCCTCGTTAAATTACTTGAATTAATTCTCAAAATTACAAAAATGCAAGAGCCCTTGATATAAGGTGCTTTTGGACATATAAAACCTATAGGTTGCAATTGCTTCTTGGTATTTCTTACATTCCCTTTGATAGCTACAAACTTTTGACTCACTCTATTTTTTCATTTTACTAAACTTTAGGAAACTATAAATTATTTGCAAGAGACTATAATTGGCCTTGTTATTTATCTTGAATATAAACCACCCAAACCTCATGTTGGGAAGATATTTCTCATACTCAACTAAAAACCAATTGTTCTAAAGAGACTTCATAAGATATTAAATTTTGGACATAGGGCCCATATCTCTTTTTAGTGTGCCAAAAAAGGAATTTATCATACTTATATCTCTAGAGGGACCAGCTATATACTCTTTTAATATGCCTTTAGTGATTCTAGTGACCATCCCAATTATAATTCCTCTAGTATTGACATGTTCTTATAACTCTACCAAAACTTCTTCTATGATCCTTGATGAAACCTTATCTCCAAAATGTGGTAATTGGAATCATCCAATCATCCTCTTAGTGCCAACTGTGTGTAGACATTTGCAATTGCTAATCAATGCAAATATATCATTTTTAACTATAGTTCATGTTGTTTGGCAGTTAGCTAGCGCTGCATAGTTGATATGGTTCTCTCTTTCTGTCATCTTTGGAAAGTTTGGGGATGTGTTTTATATTTTTATTTCCACTTCTTTGGCCTTTGCATAGACATATTAACTCCATACAACAACATTGTCTTGTCCTTGACCATGTCTAACAATGTAAGAAATTGTGTAGACAAGTCATCGAATTATTTTAGGCTTCCATAGAATTACCTCAAGGTTGTTCTCATCTCCTACAAGTTAAAGGAACTAGATCTGAATTATATGATAGTTGTCCCTTCACCTTTGTATTGCTTTACTTCTTACTCTAGGTCTTGGATTCTTTCTTTGTACTCCTTGATCTCCTATCCATTTGTTGGAACATGGTTATAAGACCCTAGGTTCAAGTTATTTTAACCAACAAAACCTTCAGACACCCGCCCTTTCGACATCACTTGCATGTAAGTGAAGTCTCACTCGATTCAACTATTGGGGCTATAGGAACCAAGTTCCTATAGTAGTGAGGGAATGGGAGGTGATCATCTTAATCATTCTTACTTTTATTTTTAGTGTGCATTATCCTTTCTTTGTTCTTTTTTGGTTACTTAGTGAATTTAGTTATATAGTACCATTACACTACATATTGCAACATAAACCATCTACTATAACATTCATACCTATTGCACAGTGATCATGTAAGAAACAAATCTAATCTAACATGCATAAAGGGAATATTCATGATCAATCGCATAAAAGACAAGTAGACACAATAGTTAACATGGTTCAACCAAATTTGGGCTACGTCCACAATGGTTGGATTCTTTATTATTATTGTTGTAATCATCTCAGGCTTGCACAATGCACTTACAATATATATATATCATGCTATATTTTTCTCCATCTTGCATGGCTTCTCTGTAGTGAAATCCTTTCTCCAACTTGTCCCTAACATTAAACAGTAAACCCATTCATTCTTAGTCTATTCTCTCACTCTTCTACGAGACTTACCTCAGAAAAAAATAGAAGAACCCCTAATATTCCCAACCCATTAGATATTTACACATAAATTCTAGGGCTAAAAAACCTACTTTTCTTATCCCAAAAACCCAATTACATATTTTTCTGACTCATGACAACTCGTTTTGACTTGTTTTTTGGGATTTATTTTCCTTCTTTTACATATTCATGTTGATTTTGCACTCCCGAATGATTTTCCTCATGATTTTTCATGTATTTCTACTTTTGGCATGTCAAACTTCTATCCTTCCTTTTCACCTGATTTCTTCTCTTGCTTTATTCTCCTTCTTTATTCTTGGCTAAGTATGTTCTTACTGTGCACTGCAATCCTGTATGTGCCTCTACTACGCACTCCCGAGTCCAAATGTTCCTTTTTCGTGAACTCCGTTGTGCAATCCGCTCCTACATTGTCTTATTTCTTCTTCTATTTTTCATATCCTCCATAATTAGGATTTTCATGAACACTCTTATCTAAAATGCCTATCCAACAGACCCCCAAAACTCACCTGTGGCTCGTCAAGATCCACTCAGGACTTTTGCGTGCTCCTCCATGTCTATATGAACTTTTTGGAGGCATCCTTTGTTTTCGTAACATCCTTTATTATTTATTCCTATGTTCCCAAAATTTCTTCTACACCCTACACATTCAAGGTCATGAGATTCTCTTGTGTGTCTTGCAATACTTGCTTCACTTTTCCCTGCACAGTTTCCATCTCTCGTATCACCCTTAGTGCTTCATCTTACAATAGTCCTAATTGTTATTGAAGGATATTCTACCAGTACCTTAACTATTCGATGGAGCTTCCTCCACCAGACTCATGGATGGACCTTCCTCTGATCTGCACTTTGGTGTTATCATGGATCCTTCCAAGAGCTATTGCAATTGTGTTAATTGTGCATGCACTTACTGATGTAGTTCTACTTGTTTCTTTGTTTCTTCCTCAATGTCCTCTTCTGCTACATCCCATACTTGGTAGTCGATTATGTCCATGTCATCATCTGTCAAATTACAGAAAAGGGGTACCTTGTGCGCTTTGATATTTTTGAATGGAGTTTTAGTTGGACCCTCTCCCTTGTATTTTATTTTGATATATTCTCTTGGGAATTTAGATTGTGTTATCCCCGATCTTATCACACAAAATGTAGTTTGGGAAAAAAAATTATCCCCTGAGAAACGACGCCAAAATATTATCACACAAAATGTAGGTTGGGAAAATCCCGACCCAAACCACAAGATGAAAACAACTAGGAGAATATCTACCCACTGTGACCTCAAATAACTACTCCCGTAACTTTAGAGGTGAAGTCATCACCTCAAGGGGTGAATCCTAGGTGACCCTAGGGGGAAATGAAATGGAAAGTGAGACTTATTAGTGGATGCCCCTATAGGTCAATTTTATATATGAAAAGTATATTGTAAATTAGTCTCAGTAGTGGTTAATAGTTTCCAAGAGGTTTAAGTACCTACAAATGATGATACCTACCCTTGACACAAGAAACACCAAGTATACAAGCTATATGTTAAGTGGAAAATCAAGTTAATCTTGTTTTAACTATTTACAGCAGTAATTTTTTTTATATATTAGTGAATAAATGACTATTAGATCTGCTAAATAAGATACCTAAAGTCTAACAAATGATGCAATAGATGAGCTAGTAAACACAAGTACAACTCAAGTAATAAAGCATATAGTTTAGCATCAATGTAAGGTTGTTATAGACAAGTATTGCAAAGATTTATTTGAAGCCTTATGGATGTAGAAAATAGGTTGTTACATCATAAAAATCAGACACCAAAACATGAAAAAACTCCACCCAAGAGATGTCTTAGGACTAGTAGATTATGTTGGAAATTCTTAGCAAATTATGATGGGTGATAAGAGAGTAAAACTAACATTTGTGATGAGTTTTCTACAGCCCTAATGGATGTAGATTTAATTTTTGATAGTAGTAATACATTCGTTTCCAAATAAGATGCCTTAGTGGCTTAGAGACATGTATAGCATATAGGTTAATTTCCACTTAAGACAATTTCCATATCTCAACTTTTCACGATTACCAATGCAATAATTTGTTTCTCCAATGCACGAAGACAGGTTCTTTTCTATTGGAAAAATGGAGTCTCTTGATTAAATAAGTTGGATGAGTTACTTTTTTGGGGTTGTAAGGTACAAATGTCATAAATGGAAACATTGGATTTAGTTTTCTTCATGTATTCAATAGCATTGTACTCATAACTTGTATAGTTGGGCTATTCACTAAGACCCTCCTAGATTAGGAAACACTGTTAGATAATTTGGATTGAGGAGAAGTAGTATTACCCAAAATCTGCGTGGGTGGTGTAACATTTATGAATGTTGGAGTAGGTTTATTCGAAATGTTAGCATTAGTTACATGTCCCTTTCTTCTTAAACTATAGTTATTTTGGGTAGGTTGGGTGGCCTATAAATATCTTACTTATATCTATCATACTGCATCATTATCAAAGTATGTTTCCCAATCCCAAAGGAAAATGGTAGCTTCACCAAATGTGTCCCCTTTTTTAATAGTTTCCTCAATGTCAACCTCTTGGGATATCTTATCAGAAAGAAACAATTGATCAAATAACTAGTTTATAACTATAGTCATAGAGTTGATCCACTCGAGATAGGTCTTTTTAGAATAATTATATTTATGGTAGGTACAAAATTTTTCCATCCCCACCTCGTCTAGATTTAAATTCATATTTGAGCATTCTGGGAGTTTAGGTTAGTTGTTGTTTTTTCTATGAAAGGGTATCAACAATTTTTGGTTGGATTTTCATTCCCTAGAATTATTTTTGAGGTCAACAACTTCATTGGATAACTTCTTGACCACCATAATTACACCTTCTATATCATTGGGTTATTTTTTTGTAGGTTTATTCAATAACAAAATTTTCTTTCCTACAATCGTGGTATTATTATCCTTTTCTCTCGGGTTCCCTACTAGGGTGAGAATTTATTTCTCCACCTTCTTGGCTTCCTCAAAAATAATTCTAGACTGGTCTTACCATTCCTTTTGAAAAACATGGAATTAAATGCATGCAAGGAAAATGTGTAACCACCACTACTCCCTTGGTTGGTTGGGAATTAATAGAATTTATTCATAAATTATAGTGGGGAAGTCTGGGTTGAAATCTTTGATTATTTCTTTTTCCTCCATTTTAATGGCTATTATCTCTTTTAAAAGAGTAGTTGGAGTTTTCTCTTCACCAAATTTACTAATATACTCCTTGAAATCATCCTAGCATGTGATGGAGCCTATTGGTAAACTATAATACCAGGTATATGCTCTTTTCTCAAAGGTGTAGGGTAATATTATACATACCATGTCTTCATGTTTGACATTCATCAACCTTAAAGCAAGGGAGAATTTTTTTATGTTATCCTCGGGAACATGTGACTTTTCTAGATCGAACTTGGGTAAGATTCTCTCGGGATGCTTGGGTAAATCAAGAAACTCCCTTCTCAAGTTTAAGGTACTTTTGGACATCCAACCAAGTATGTGAGTTGGTTATCGTCCATTTGATAAGCTATAAATAGTTTTATAATTTCATTGGCTATTTTATTTAATTTAGGTTTAGGAGAATGAGGAGATTGAGGTGAAGACGAGGGTGATGGAGGGTTTTGATCCAAATCTTAGGAAATTTATTGGAAGGTAAGTTATACCAATTATTCTATGGAATCAACCACAATGTATTGAGGAGTTTCAATACACATATTATGGTTTATCCCCCATATAGGAAAAAGAGATGCTACATTTATATCCCCAATATTTTGAGTGAATGCCTAAGTGAGATGATGTGAAGTGTGGACTTTAGTTTTGGGAACAATGTACCATTTTTTAGGAGGTGACTTAGGGGTTTTGAAAATGGGATAAGTGTCTTTGAAAGTAGTTTCTAACTAGGTATTGTCACCTTTAGTATGAAAATGTTTGGGATAAGTTTCATGGGTTGAATTTGAATAGGTTTGATCATGTGGATATTAGGTATTTATAACAACCATACAACTCAATCCTTCCTTCTAGATCTAGTTTCTATTAATGTGGGAAAAATTTCCCTACAACAAACATGGGTTCTCCCCAATATGAAGTCCTAATTAAACCGCACATCATTTGGGATAAGAGACCCATTCAGATTTTGTCCTAGAAACCATTACTTAAAAACAATGGGGTTTCTTGATGGAATGCAATATGCAAGTACTCTAAGTGAAAAAATAAATTATTCTAAACTAACCTAGCTAAGAGAAAAACCAACTGACTACATAGAAGGCAAGTTATATATTTCTAACTACACTTCATAAAAACATAGTTGTTAGAGGAAAAGAAAAAAACATATAAACATGAATGATGAATGTAAACTGATTAGTCTATAACAACAAACCATTCATGACCATATACCTACCATATTAGAACAATAAACATCATATGATAAACATGAGTGTAATAGACATAAAATTCATTGAAGAATAGTCATCGCATGAAAAATATAGCCGTATAGTTGTATAATAGAAAATACTAACAATAGAAATAGTTCATAGAGAATCCATCACACAACACCATTAATCCTATTGAAAAAATGGACTTGATGCATTCTCCTCACTAAATTTATTGAATCAATTCTCAAAATACAAAAATGTAAGAGCCTTTGATATAAGCTACTTCTAGACATATATAGTCTATAGGTTGCAACCGCTTCTTGGTATTTCTTACATTCCCTTTGATAGCTACAACCTTTTGACTCACTCTATTTTTTCATTTTACTAAACTTTAGGAAACTATACATTATTTGCAAGAGACTATAATTGGCCTTGTTATTTATCATGAATATAAGCCACCCAAACCTCATGTTGGGAAGATATTTCTAATACTCAGCTAAAACCAATTGTGCTAAAGAGACTTCATAATATTTTTCATTTTGGACATAGGGCCCATATCTCTTTTTAGTGTGCTCAAAAAGGAATTGATCATACTTATATCTCTAGAGGGCCCAACTATATAGTCTTTTAATATTCCTTTAATGATTCTAGTGACCATCCTAATTATAATTCCTCTATTATTGACATGTTCTTCTAACTCTTCCAAACATTCTTCTATGATCCTTGGTGAATCCTTAACTCCAAATTGTGGTAACTGGAATAATCCAATCATCCTCTTAGTTCCAATTGTGTGTAGACATTTGCAATTTCTAATCAATGCAAATTTATCATTTTTAAGTGTAGTTCATGTTGTTTGGTAGTTAGCTAGAGCTGCATAGATGACATGGTTCTCTCTTTCTTTCATCTTTGACAAGTTTGGGGGTATGTTTTATATTTTTATTTCCACTTCTTTGGCTTGTCTATAGACATATTAACTCCATAAAAAAACACTTTCTTTTCCTTGACCATGACTAACAATATAATAAATTGTGTAGACAAGTCATGGAATTATTTTAAGATTGCATACAATCGCCTCAAGGTTGTTCTCATTTCCTACAAGTTAAAGGAACAGGCTATGAATTCTATGATAGTCATCTTGTCACCTTTGTTTCGCTTTACTTCTTATTCTAGGTCTTAGATTCTTTCTTTGTTGTTGGAACACGGTTATAAAACCCTAGGTTTAATTTATTTTAACCAACAAACTTTGAGACACCAGCCCTTTCGACATCACTTCCATGCAAGTGAAGTCTCACATGAGTCAACTATTGGGGTTGTAGGAACCAAGTTTCTACAGTAGTGAGGGAATGGGAGGTGATCATCTTAATCATTCTTACGTATTTGTTTAGTGTGCATTATCTTGTGTTTGTTATTTCTTGGTTACTTAGTGAATTTAGTTATATAGTACCATTATACTGCATATTGCAACATAAACCATCTACTGTAACATTCATACCTATTGCACAATGATCGTGCAAGAAAAAAATCTAATCTAACATGCATACAGGGAATATTCATGATCAGTCACATAAAATACAAGTAGACATAGTAGTTAGTGTAGTTCACCCAAATTTGGGGTACGTCCACAATGGATAGCTTCTTTATTATTCCTATTGTAATAATCTCAGTCTTGTGCACTGCTCTTACAATATATATATCATGCTATATTTCTCTCCATTTTGCATGGCCTCTCTATAGTGCAAGCCTTTCTCTCTACAACTTCTCCCTAACATTCAAACATAGACTCGTTCATTCTTATTCTATTCTCTCACACTTCTCCTAGACTAACCTCAAAAAAGAACAAAAGAACCCCTAATATTACCAACCCATTACATATTTATACGTAAATTATAGGGCTCATAACCCTACTTTTCTTATCCCAAAAACCCAATTACATCTTTTTCTGACTCATGAAAACTCGTGTTGACTTGTTATTTGGGATTTCTTTTCCTTATTTTACATCTTCATGTTGATTTTTCACTCCCGAATGTGGTTCCTTATTCTTTTCCGTGTCTTTATTCGTTTGGAACGCCCAAATTCTATCCTTCCTTTTAACCTTCTTTCTTCTCTTTCTTTATTCTCTTATTTATTCTCAACTAAGTATGTTCTTACTGCACACTACAATCTTGCATTGCCTCTACTGCGCACTCCCGAGTCCAAATGTGCCTTTGTTGTGCACTCCGCTCCTACCTTGTCTTATTTCTTCTTTTGTTTTGCATATCCTCCATACTTAGTATTTTCATGAACACTCTTATCCAAATGCCTATCCAACAGAACCCCAACACTCACATGCCACTCCTCAAGAGCCACTCAAGCCTATTGTGCTCTCCTCCATGCCTTTATGAACTTTTGGGAGGTGTCCTTTGTTTTCGTAACATCCTTTATTATTTATGCCTCTGTTCCCAAAATTTCCTCTACACCCTGCACAATCAGGGTCGTGAGATTGTCTTTTGTGTTATGTGATGCTTGCTTCACTTTTCCTTGCTCTTAACCATTGCCTGAGGGTTTTTTGCCTCTTTTTCTTTGTGGCTAGCTGCCACATCCTTAGCATGATTCATTATTCTAGTAGGCTCATCAAGAATGTCAAGATCTCCCTCTTTCTTCTTGGACCTTAGGTTCTATCTATTTGGATTGCCAATTGTTCTTTTTCCTTTTCTCAAATCATTTAGTTGGCTACCCATGAGAGCCTCTTCATATGAAGATTAAGTCAAATGAGATGATGAAGAGGTGTCACCAAGACAATGCATTTCAGGATCTGCATCTTCTTCCTCTCCTTCTTCATCAGTAACAAGGTTATTTTGGAGAGGGGCTTGGATTATTTGATCATCCCTATCCCTATTTCTTTGATCTCTTTGGATGATCTGAGGGGAATTATTGGGTCTTCTGAGATTACCCCTATTATCTGCATTCTATGGGTTCCTATATCTCTACTTTCCTTCAAATTTCAATTTCTCCATTTCTGTAGAAAGTGATTTTACCAGTTTTGTGAATTCATCCACTTGAGGGTAGGCAACAGAGGAATCAGAGGTTGAATCTTCAGTCCTAACTTTTCTTCTGTCTCTATTGTATTTACTCCTAAGATTGTTATCTATCAATATATTAGACTCTACTTCAAGAGTTTCATCTTTCGTATGAGCTAAATAGGTATCTCTTCTTTCTCTCAACAGGAGGAAAAACTCAAGGTCAAAAGCACTAGAATAAGTAATATTGGAAGAGGTTTATGTAGGCTTTATTTTAGTGGGAATATTATTATACATATTATTAAATATTTTTAAGAAGTTTGAAATAGATTCCCCCTCTTTCCTCTTAAGTGACCCAAACTCTATAATATAATAAATAAAATCCTTTTTATCCCCCCAATGCCTCAAGAATGAATCATCCAGAGCCTCAATCCACACAATATATATAGGATTCAAACCCCTAAACCATTTCCTAGCCTCACCATCAAGGCCCTGTAGAAAAAATCTCATCCACACATATTCATTTTCAATGTTAAGATTATTTACATAACTATACAAAGATGAAAGGTGTTATTCTACAATTATGTCTTCCTCCCCTGTGAACTTGGGCATGTACTTAAGGTAATATCCAACTGGGAGGGCATTCATAGGTTGAGGTAAAACAAGAGGGGAATATCTAGCAGCCGCTATGGAATCCATCCTGTTTCTAGGAAGATTATCACCGACCATTGGATGTGAACTATAGGCAAACAAGGGGGAGATTGAGTTTGGATATTTTTCCATGGGAAAGGGGAAACGATTGCGTTCAATCTTGCAAGTTGCAATCTTCAAGGTACCAATTTTTTATGTACCTTCAGAATCAAAATTTCTTTGTCATTCAATCCCAGGGAAATGTCTTCAATTTGTTCCCTGACAACAACACCACGAATTTTGGCACCGAGAGTCACCCTCATATTCCAAGAGGATAATCCCAATACCCATCAAAATGTTTTTGGAGGTGATTTTATGAATGGAGGTCAAATAGACAAATCTCACTACAAGAACGTTTTAACACAAAAACTGGACAAGCAATTCATAGGGAAATGAGTTTGTCATTAACTTCAGTCAGTGGTTTAAGGTTAAAAGTGAGAAGGGTGGACAATTCTTCCATGATAATCTGGCCTTCAAGCAAATTGGTGAAGAAAAACTGAGGCACAAGAGCACTCTTGAACTTAAGTTTCAAACAAAGAAATATATCACAATAACATAGTAATCAAACCTCCATTACTATGTGACTACAACAACTCGTCTGGATCCTCCATGCACGAGCATTCCAGCACAAGAGGAAACAAGGTAACAAATAAAATACTAAAACAAGTCGCGACAATACTATAATCAAACCTACATTACAATACAACTACAACCCTCATCTAGATCCTCCATGCACGAGTGTTTCAACACATATTAAACAAGATGATGAAAGAAAATGACTTCTATTAGTGTGAAAGTCTCAAGTCTCATACATAATCAGAGAAAAAATATGGTATCAAAATATTACAAAATAGGGAGTTCTGCTCAACCATTCGACGACCTTAACAAAATATTGAATTGATCTATTTATAATCAGATCAGTCAAAAACTTACAGGAGTGTGATCTGGCCATCCCATTCAAGGATTTCCATTTGTGCATCCTTCTGTCATACTGTGCATGTTTCCTCTTGTCAAACGCAAACTTAGCTCAGTATGGACTTGGAAAAGAAACCATCCATTGTTGTACCTCGGGCTGACAGTTCTGTCTCCTCGGCCATAGCTTCCAAGCTTCCAATTTATGGACTGAGATGAGGTTTCATCTATCAGTCCTTTTTCATTAACTAAATCCTCCTTGGGATTTGAGCGTGGCTGGATGACTAGCGGGTGACCACCTATCACTGTTGGATACAAAATCATACGTGCACGTGATTTCGGGGCTGTCGAAAGAGGTTTGGACCCACACCGCTTTTAGGCCCAAAATGCACCATCTTCCACCATGTGGCCTCCCCGCAATAATACGGTTTGGATTTCGGCCCGCCTTTTGATTTTAACGCTTGCACAGCTTGTGTCACCGAAATGATTGGTGGCTGTTGATCTGATCATGATATGTGATTTGGGCGCACCGACTATTTTAGTGTACCCACCAAAGCTTTATCCACCTTCCAACTGTGCTTGGAAATAGTGTTACATTGAACTGTACAAGGGTTATCGACCGCTGCAAACTACACTAACCTATTTTCCTGCACTCATGGTTATCACCTGCGACCCTGAAAAAATTTATTTGATAACACTTTGTACCCTCAAATGGATGAAGATGACTTGGAATGTTAGTATACATAGTTTTGAAAATATAATGTGCATGGAAACTAACAATTTGTTTGGTTGGGGAATGTTGAAATTGTAGGAAGAGAAGGGTCTTAGATATGGCAGTGTTGTAATCCCATTAGGAACACCAATTTCCTGTTGAACTAAATTTCTATGGGAAGGAAAGTCACATACTTTTGAATCTGATTCCTGTGTGGAATAGATCTGAAAATAAAAATTTGGAAATCTGTGGGTGACATATTTGCAAGAAAATCTTGAACTTGAAATTGATGATAATACATCATAATTTATGTGTATCGGTGATATAGGTGAGACGAAAAATATTTTTTTAGGAAGAAAAGGTGAAGGTTGTCAAGCTTGAAAGAATGAAATAGGGAATTGTTGAGATAGGAGAGCCATGTGGTAATCCATGATCACCCTAGAATATGTTGGTTGTGGCAACACAAGCCGAAGGGATGCCTCAACAGAGAAATTCTAAGGGATGCCTCAACTGTATGGCTTAATGAAGTCTTTAGAACTCTTCCTATGCAAGAAATCCTTGGAAAGGCAACATGGATCTCTCAAGGGACTGTATAGCAGAGAAGGGGATGCATGAGCCTGAGCCTAGAGGGTGAGTGACTGCAAGGAAGAGTAGACTCTGATGATTCTTATAAAATATTGTTTGGTATCATGCATGCAATGGGTATGTTTAGTAAAAATAGTGAGACAAGATAATAAGAAAACCATGTGGATGTGAATCCACAAACTGCACAGATACGTATTGTGCTAGATTTGAAATTTTCCTCTTGAATTTTGCACAAAAATAAAATGTTTCTACATGAAATTGTGATTAATATGCTTGTTGTTGAAGATTATTGAAGGAAGGTGATGAAATCCAAGATTCTAGAAAGGACCTGACCAAGAAAGAGGAACAAGATTTTTGAAGCAGCTGAACACCGGGGAAGATGTTCCTTTTTAAGGGGGAGGGGATTGCAATACCCATCTTTCTCCCAGCTTGTAATTAATCATTAATTATGATCACCATGCTATGGAATGGGAAAAATGTAAAAGTATTATTGTTTATATTGCCAATAAACGAATGTGGGGGTGAATCCTTGATGTACTATCCATGATATAACTAGAGGAAAGAGTGAGGGAACAATAGAGAGGGTTCACTATGTCAAAATGACCCAAATTATCCTTGTTGAAATAACAATCCTCATCCGGATCCCAAGGAAAAATTAGTTAATGAAAGAAATAATGGTGGTTTAAAAATCAACTACCCCAATGAATGGAAACATTGAGGGTCTCTCTAAGGAGACAAAAAACTGTCAGCCCGAAGTACCACAGAGTGCATTTTTCCACTAGGCCCGAACTGACCCGAGTGTATTATAATAGAAGGAATAAGATAGGTCCATAACCTTCCCAGGGAGGAAAAAGGCATGCAAGAATACATAAAAAAAGACAAAGAATAAGGAGACATATTGAGGAGAGGGGAATGCATTTTTGGCACAAGATTGATCAGATGAGGGTCATTCTCAGGTTAACAACAAAAGGTACTAAGTAGTCTAGAGCATTGGCATTTTCATCTCCTTCTAAGGAGAGTACTTAGGTGGGTTCATAGAAACTTCAAGATTCATCTTGATCTTGCGCAAGACAAACTACCTAAAGAACATATCTGATCTCATACACACAGTAACTGAAGCTACTTAGGTTGTGAAAACCATTCATACACAGAAACATCATATGGAACTTATGAAGCATAACAAAGTACTATAAAGATACAATGAAGAAGCATAAACACAGAATGACGCAACATATTTGAAAATTTTGGATCCTTCTTTATACATTATCTTTAGATCTTTCATAGTTACAAACTCATAGATACAAATTAGTGCTCTGTTACAGACTCTTGGCTCTAGACCCATGTCGCAGAGCTCTATATACCCAAAATTGTATACAAATTACATTTTCAGAACTCAAACCCAACTTCTCAACAATAGATAACAGTAAGAAGAAAACAACCCTTTTACAATCATGATTGAACCCTTTTACTATCATATTCATCCCATATATATAAGCTAAATCATGTCTTCTGGCTTTGAGCTCACATGCTTTATTGTTCTGTTGCAATTGTTTTTGCCTTGCTAGCATTGCATTGTCCTTTTCGTAATGGATTTATGTTACTTCTCCTTGCTCTGTTGTCCAGATTCTTCTGTAGCTTACTCAACTCGTGCTAAACCAAAACTGGGATTGTAGTCCTTCTTTCACAGCTTCTCATCCAAAAATGAAGGGCCCAACAGGCTCCGACCAAACATTTTGACTCACCCTCAATTCAAGTACTCGAATCTTTCACAGCTTCTAGGAGAAACTGTTGATTTCCATTCTCCTCATTCTCCTCATTTTCCTCTTTCCTTTTCTCTCCTACTTTCTCTTTCTCTTCTTCTGCCTCTTCAAACGAAAGACCCAACTCTAGGACCAACTCCAAGGCTCGCCTGTTGACCTCCTGAAAGCTTCCAACTTTATCCTGCCATTTTCTGGCAAGGAGAGAGGCCTCAATGATGAACTGTTGGGTCACATCTGTAATACATTACTTTGGCTTGGATGTGACCAATGAGTTCCATTCTGATTCTATTTCTGCATCAACTTGATGCATTTGCATGTAAAATATCTGAATGATAAGTCAAAATTTGTGAAACTCCTTCTTAGCTATGGATTGTGCCTCAAAGAGAGTGTTCAACTAATTGTCCTCTTGTTGACTCTAATCAAACTTCTTTTGTTTCTCCAGTGGATCCATAGTAGCCACAACTTCTTCATTCAACACCTGGATTCTAGTGCATACATCCTCTAAATTTTGGTTGCGCCTAGTGATGATGCACATCTAATCGCTGAATTCTATGAAAATATGTGTGCAATCAGTTGTGTGCTTGTGTAGTGCTGCTCAGGCATTGTTTCCTTCTAGTACTATCTTCTCCATATGCTCCTGTAACTTTTGAGGCTACTTCTCTTCTTCCTGTTGATTCTTTCACAACTGTACTTCCAGATTCTCAAGGCGAATGGCCAATTATGACTATGATCCTTGGATCCGTTCAATATGATGCTCCGAATCTCCTGCATCATTGGCTTCTAGCAGTTGGGGTGCAACCTTTCATATTTTCGTCTAGGCTTCAGCAAGCCTTTCCTAAACTCTTTCCAGTATGTTCTCAACCTGGATCTTTGCATGTTCTTCTTGTTTTATGCATGCTTGCGCAAGGAGCACTTCCTCCCTTGCGAACTCTGTAGACCTCTAGGCCTGCTGGAGCCTTTTCTCTAGTTGATAAGTTGATGCTCTAATCATTCCAACTAAGTGCGTTGCTAGCCACTCTGCAAGGTCAGCAGATGAAGGGGTTGTGTCCCTGGGTGCTCGGACTTGCAGTGGAATTTTGATGGTCATTGAATGTTCTGAAGGAGTCTCTACCTCCTCCTCTCCTGTAAGTGGTCCTATCACAAGCCTCAACCTAAACGTTGATGGAAGGAGTGCCAGAACCTTCATTCTAGCCAGGAATATTTGTAGCAACTTTGCGCAATGTTGAGGGTTTTGGAGAAATAGATCCATCTGCTCCTACATTGATGTTGTTATTTTCCATGACGTTGATTTTGGTTCCTTATGGACCTTTGGTATCTCCTCCTCTTTGTGTGCCTCCGCTTCTGGAGTTGTGCTTCCCATGGCACCCTACACCTTGGCTATTGAGGAAATGTGTTAGGGACTTTGAACTTATGGTCTACTATTTGAGTGTCCTTCTACTGCCCAAAAGGTACAATCTGTTGGTCATGGGAATCAAGGTTCAATCCAGTCAGCTACAGTATCTACTCTGGTACTTCTGGATTTGGATCAGGAAGTTCTAGACTCTGCTCATGTAATTCCGGGCTTGTTTCTAGGAGTTCAGGCTCAAGTAGTTCTAGGGGATCGAGCTGCATGGGCTTTGAAAGAGTGGTTTGGGATGGACTAGTGGTTTTGGGGGGTGGTGATTGGGGTTGTGGTGGTGATTGAGGGTTCTCGGTGAAGATGGTGGATGGATGGGTGTCAGGCTCGAGGTCATCCTAAAATGTATGATTGGGGATTCTCGGACCGCTAAGCAAGTGCGGGGGACGACAGATGAGAGGGGTTGGCAGTTTAGAACTTTGCTCGGCGAGACCCCTGTTCTGAACTTCTTGGACACGAGCTCTGTAATGAATGCAACACTCAGGATTTCGTTGACATCATTACTTGTCAACAGGGCTTGCTTTGGAAGTTGTGGGAATATAGACAATGTCACATTCTTGCGCTCTAATGACTGCATCTCCTCCTCTTCTTAGGATTTCGTCTGTGCCAAAGCTTCTTTTTTCTGCACCTCTGAGTTTGAGCTCGGTCCTACCCCTACTTCTTTACCTATCTTCTTCAACAACTCGACGGGTAAAATGTGGTGCATCCTCGACTTCCGTGGGTTGCATTTAACTCTAGACCATGACATTACCTCCTTGTTGAATTCCTCCTCATCTATGTAGAACAAAAACATCCTTTAATGGAAGTCCTCCCTATTGGCATACCTCGACCATACAAACGTGTGGTGTCAGTTCATGCTGAAGGCTATGTTCCTTGTGTTGCAGTTGAGGATATCCTGTGGAATGCACAACCTCTACGTTGAGTCTATTAGCCCGTTATACCACTTGGAGAATGCCATGTTGTTGAAGGTTGTGTTCTTCGAGTCCGCCCTTGAATGTCAGGGCTCAAACATATTTTCTAGGCACCCCTTATCTTCTAGTACCAACGGTCTTCCATCAAGTGGTGTCCACTTGAAAATTGTGAATGTAAGAAACATGTATCGATATGTGAAGGTACCTCCCTTCTCTTGGGATTCCTCACAAACCAAGAGTAGTTCCTCCAATAGGTAACTACACCAATTGAATAGAGCGCCATTGGCCCAAAAACCCGCCACTGAAAATGCATCCAACATGCATTCTCCCTTGTAATATGACCTCATGAATTTACTAGCTATGATATAGCATCTATTTATGACCATCTTAGGTAGTATGGGTTATATTTTGGTTGTGCTCCCCCCCCCCATCTGCATGTGAAACCTTTCATATAGGTTGGGCTCCCCTTTCTTTTTGTCATTCTTGCTGGGACCCTAGAATCCTTTGGACATGTCCTCACCCTCGAGGGACAGTACTGTAAGTTGGTGGATGTCTTCGACATGGATTGGATACCTCCTATCCAACCAGAGACTTCTATCGTGCACCCTATTGATCAGGAACTTGGTGCACCATGAAACTTCACCAATGGTACCAAACACTAGTAGGTCCCTGAGGTTCATGAGAGTTGATTTAAACAAGTTGATAAATTAGGGCTTTGGAACGAACTACATTCCCCCCAACTCATCATGAGTGATACTCCATAAAATCTCTATTTTCATCTAGGGGAACAAGACTTGACCTGTTAAGTCGAGAACGAGGAGCTTGACCTGCTCCACCTTCCCCTTGAGATCACCCCTGACATCAACTCAGGGGTCGCAGGGCTTGTCTGGTACTACATATTTGGAGATAACACTTCAAATTTGTGTATCTCTTAGCATTGTGCGTTCTGGATTATCGTCAAATTCCATGGCAGAACAAGGATTGGGGATCACAACTACGGGTCTTAGTATTACACAGACTTGCTCGCTCTGCAGAATTTGAAAAACATCTAAGTGCTTTCTAGAAACAATGCGTTCTAGAATGGTTCTCATGGCCTTATACTCGAGCTTAGTTGGAAGGTTCAGTAATAACATTTTTTCATCATTACCCTATGGATGAAACTTGGATCTGAGTTGTCCGATGGGACAGGTTAATAGGGTAAGTCCTATTGGGTGATTCTGGTAGTTACTATGGAAGTTGGACAGGGTTGTGGTCGATTTTAGACCTTACTGTTTGATGGATGAGAATATCGACGTGAATAACGATGGAATATTCACGTATCACAGCTTTATGTCTTAACTAAATTCATACGGGGCACCGAAATGGAAATAAAGGTGATGACAAGACTGGGTTCGTGTGGCGTATGGACTCAAATTGCATTTGGATTTGCTCTCCCTCCGACCACAAAGGGGTCCCCGTCATATTAATGACTTTCATTAATGGGTTCTTAATGCTTCTGATCCTACGCTACTGAGTAAGCAGTTATGCATCAAACAACACTTATAAAAATAAATAAATGAACTACATGTCACGGCGCAACACTTCACACATCGACTTTATTAACTGAATTTATAGAAATTGCAGAAAAACTCAAATCTAACTACTATACATGCTCCTTCGGACTAGAGAAAAATTCCTTTAGCTCAGTTTTGAGACATATAGGGTTTCAGGTGAGAAACATTCACCCATCCTAGTCGTAGCATACCATGGTTGCGCTAAGATAGCTCCCAAGGAAATGCTTGAAGAATCTATGTGGACGTGAAATTTGTTTTCCCAATTTGTAAATATCATAATAGGTGTTGTGATGAGCTTATCCTTTAGGGTTTCAAATGCTTTATCACATCTTGGGGTCCATTGGAAGACTTCAGCCTTAATTAGTAGATTTTCCAGTGGTGCAGTGATATTTGCATATCTTCTGATGAACCTGCGATAGTACCCTGTGTGTCCCAGTGTGGAGCGCAAATAATTAGCACTCATCGGTGGCAGCGTGTTCACAATGACCAAAACTTTGGCTGGGTCTAGCAATACTCCCTCTTGGCATACTATGTGGCCTAAATTTTTTCCATGTGGCACACAAAAGAGACACTTTTTGAGGTTCAACGATATCTACAATTCCCTACATCTATCAAACATCAGACGTAGTAGCGCTACATGTTCCTTGAGAAGGATATATACCATCCAATCATCCATATAGACTTCTATAAACTTTTGAATAAATTCTCGGAAATATGCTATTACAATCCTGCAAAAACTTGCAGGGGCGTTCTTTAGGTTGAGTGGCATCACATTGTATGCAAATGAACCCCATTTTGTTATGAATGTGGTCTTCTTTTTGTCCTCTTCAACAATCCTTACTTGGTGATACCCCGAAAATCCATCTATAAATGAGTAAGACTCTTTCCCCGCAACCTATTCTAGCACCTCATCAATAAAAGGTGTTGGAAAAGGGTCATGCACACAGGGAGAGTTAAGTCTTCTATAGTCTACATGGACCCTAATATCCTCTATACCTTTCTTTCTTTAGATGACTATTTGGCTGACCCATTCTACTTCTTCCAATGCAAAAATAAGTCCAGCTTCCAACATCTTGTCTATTTCCCTCTTAACCTTCTCTTTCACTCTGGGTTAATGCGGTATGACCTATGAATCACAGGATTTGATCATGGTTTTAATTCAATTTTCATTTCTCCCATAAATCCTTTGATCCCTTTTAACTCTGAAAATGTCTTTGGGAACAAATCCTCATATTCCCACAACAAACTCTATATTTCTTTACTAGTTTTCTCATCCTAGTAATCTGCCACCATAGATATATTAGATTTCTCTATGTTCCCTATATTGACTTTGCGAAACTTTAATGGGTGATTATAAGAACCATCAGTCTGACTGGGTATGATGTTATGGATTTCTCTGTTCCCCTTTGTTTCTTTAATGGATAGGTTTCTCAATTCTTCTAAATCATCTGATCTTTCCAAATCCTTCTCAATCTTATAACATTCTATAGGTATATTGTCTAGGGTTAGGTGAATATTAGTATGAATTTCTTGGCTATGGTTTGCACATACCACTAGGTCTGATTTCTGATTAATATTGTCTATAAAAGGAAATTCTTTGATTCTTTGTAGGACTACTTCAAGATCAGGGTACTTACTTGTAAATGAGAAGTCCTTTCAAAAGTGATCTTCCAATGGTTGTCAGTCGTTGGTCTGTATTCTGGTTTCTTCATGCATGAACTAAGTTTTTGGGATTGGACCTAGTGAATGGAGAAATCCTTGAACCCAAAAGCGAGATGGTATTTCCGCAACTTGCCACTGTGTCACACATTGTTTAATATGTGCTTTAGGGTCAGACTCTCAATTGACAAATTGTGCAACTTGGAAATCCGTTTGCATCTATGATTCCAGCTACTCCTTATCTTGAAATCTATAATTGATAGCTTTCTTCAAATCTTCCCAATTCTTGAGTAATTATTTGTGATTGGCCTACCATCTAGAAGGGGTGTCCTGGAGGGATAAATCCAGTACTAAGATCCTTTGATCCTCCACCAACTTTTCTTCCATACTTAGTAGAAAATTGTCAAGTCCCAAGGTACCATCATATATTGGGTGTTCTCTAACCTCGATTCCAGCCCATCTAGTTTCCCTGATAGTTGCACATCTTCTTCATAACCTTTCGTATCATCCTTGCTTCCAATTGTCAAATTCTAGTTCTAAATCTTCATCCACTGACTGTATACTTCTCCAACTTACTGATCCATCAATAGTAGGATTTATGTAATCTTCTCTTGTTCCTACTGTTACGGTGTATAACTGATCCAAGTCTTCTCCCTCCATATTGTTATTCGTTGGTTCTATATATCTGGGGCCTACATATGGATCCAAGGGTTGACCTACCTTGATTCCATATGACTCAAATTTCATAGTGTCTTTCTTTAGGTCGATCACTGCATAGTTTTCATAGGCTCAATAAATACCAAGTAGGGCAGGATAAGGGTCCTTATCCCCCATGATTTCAATCACCTCAAAATCAGCTACAGTCTTCACTCCTGCAACATCAGATTCCACATTCTCAAGTCTTCCTATTGGGAAAATACAATATTGGTTGGCCATTCTTAGTTGAATTGGTGAGTATGTCAACTAGGGTTTTCCTAAGGCTTCCCAAGTCATTTTATGCAGTATGTTAACATTAGATCCTAGATCTAACATAACATCCTTAATTTCAAATTATTCTAGCTAGGCTACTAGTCTAAATTCTTTTCCAGTTCATACTTTCCTTCTATTTACTCTCTGAGCATTCTTCTCAGGAAGATTAGTCCTTATTCTTTCTTCTATAGGTTCTTCATTCCATAGAACTAGGTAAAGTGCATTACACAACTTCTCTGTTAACTGGTCATTCCCAAGAATATAAAAAAATAATTGAAACCAAAGGTCGACTACATTTTGTGGTTTCTCAGGTTGTCTAAATGTGACTGTAGGGTTTCTGGGTGCAGGGGGTGAAGCAGGGACTTGAGAAATATTAGGGTAAGAAATAGGCTAAGGGGGTTTCTCTTTTATCTCTGGGCTAGGGATATTTTGAAATACTTCTATGGCATTTTTAAAGAACAACTTCTACTTCAGAGGATCATACCTATCTTCTTTAGGTGTTGCTTTCTAGATTTGAGGTAGGTTATCAACATCAGCTCCAGTATTTTCCCCTCCTTGAGTGACAATATTAAGGTTGGATAGTTTTACTCTAATATCTCTCTTCATCTCGGAACTGATGAGGTTATTTCCTCGTTCACATACCTGATCCTCCCATTTTGCAATTAGTTATGGGAAGTCTTCATTTGTGTGCCCATTGGTTCTGTAGTGAGAGCACCATGGTCGCCTCAGATGAGGACAATCTCTATCCATATGTTCATTCTCATCATAGTTGTAACATCTGGTTGGTCCTTTTCCCCCATTTCTTCCTCCTCTGAAGTCTCCTCCAGCTCCACCTCCTTGACCTCTCCTCGGTCCCTAAGGGGTTTCATTCACCCTGAATGTTGTTTGATCCAACCTGTATGCAAGAGTATCCAACACTCTACACTGATTAGTAGTATGTGTGGTAGACATGCAAAACTCACAATGTACTGTATTTGGTACTATTGAATAATTATGAATAATGGGGCATTGTCTTAGCCCATTCCCATGGATTCGGAAAATCTCACAATACTCAAATACTGGTGTTGCTTGGCTCCCTGGAAAATCATGATATGAGTTGGGATTATGGAATGGTAAGTTCGTATATACTTGCACAACTCCTCCCACTGGTTCTGGTGAGGGTCCCATCAGATTATGAGGAGGTCCCATTCCCCTAATTCGTGGACATTCAATTACTAGATTTCCCTTTGTGTAACATCTGGTACACCAGAACTACAATTATCCCGGTATAGGGATCGTCAATTCTTGAATCTTTTTTGTAAGCGTTGATATTTTCCATCGTAGTTGCACCAAATTTGCATCTGTTGGGGGTCTGGTCACTTGAAGGCTCCTCGGATATCCTACCATGACTTCAATCTTCATTGATTGTTCCAAGGCATCTATCAAAGTGGTTATTTGTTGTTGCGTTAATGGAATCTTTGTCAGAGGTAGCAATCCATGAATATACCATTCTCTTTGATGTTACTCATGGATTGGATGTGCTAGCTTCCCTATAGCATATTTATATTTTTGGTTGTATTCCCAGGCTGATTCACCTTCCCTTATTTGAATCTCGCACAACTCAAACAAAGCTTGTTTTTCTGACTGAGGTATCTTAAACTCCACCATGAACCTTTTCCATACCTGGTCAAGTGTGAACTCTTGAACTTGCATTCCTGGCACTCCTGGCTCAATAAAATTCATGTACCATTTGAGAGCACGACCTCTCAAGGTATTCTAGAACTCAACCAACTTATTTGCATCCAGATTCCCTCTAGACCTCCATATTGCTTCACACAAGAACCAATGTTTCTCAACATCTTTGTCTCCCTTACCCTAGAATTATGGGTATCGAGCAATCAAACCTCTTGCGTGACCAGCCATTGATGATCTTGCTTCTTGTATCAAATTGAAACCTAACGGTCCTAGTTGTGACCTACCAGGGGATCCCAATATCCTCCTTGTATTCTCACTTCCTGGTTGTGACTCACTAACTACTTGTACTAGAACATAATTAGCATAAGAAGGTAGTATTGAATTTACCACTTGTATAGAATACATTTGGGGTATGGGCGATTTAGAGCTAGTGCCACTAGCTTCGGGGTGGTTTTCTTTGATCTGGTGGGTCTCATTCTCTTCTTCTGGAGAGGTTTATTCAACCAGATTCTCGATCTTTCCTAGCATTAGGGATGAATGTTCTCTTTTCTCTTCAAGATCCATGTCGGATTCCTTCTTCCTTGCTTCTACACCTTCTGCTTCTTGTCCACCCTCCTGGGGACTTCTTTCACATAGTATTTGACTGGCCATTCTTTCCTGTCTTCTCATCTTTCGAAACTCTTCCATCTATCTTTCATCTACTTCTCCTCGTCCGACTTCTTCTCGCAACTTCTCAGACTGTTTTTCTTCTTTCTTTATCTTTTCGTGCCACCACTTCTCAACTATGGCAGTTATTTTCAAGGCTCTCTCATCTCTTGATTCCATTTCTTGTTGTTTCCCCCATTTTTCAAATAACCCTTTCCCTACTCTCAGGCCATGACTCCACCCAAAACTCTCCCTACCCCAAGCGAGGGTGTTTACGCTACCATCTTAGTCGGGGACATAGTCAACATACCCTATTCCATTAAGAAAACCTTAATCCACAGGGGGATTTCTCTCAACAATATTCCCCTTGCGTATTTCTTGAAATCGACTTCATCTCATTAAAAATATTGGTGGTTCTTAGCTACAAACTCAATAATGTATCCTTCTAATGTGGTATTGACCCATAAATCAATCGCTCGCATGACTGGACAATCCAGTCGATGAAGTGTTGCAATATTTTATGTATCCCAAGTACAGGTCCTCTTGACTCGTTCTTGGAAATCTAGAGATTCTTGGAGCCTATCTATCCAGTGGAAAAGTTATTCCGGGAACTTAACCCAAAATATCTCGTACTGGTCTCTTGATCTTTCTGAGTAAAATACTATCTCCTGAGTATCTTTCAAAGACTTTCTTTTCAACTCTGATTCTTTCCATATGAAGGCGTCACAATTTATCTCCCACAATTGTTTAATATTATATTTGTGAATCTGCGGAAGCATCCTCCCTACATGTTCCCTTTTAACATAGGTCTTGACAGTGGAACCATTTTGTTGGTGCAATATTGATCAGACTAGGGTCCTTCTCAGGTTACCAACAAAAGTTACCGAATAGTATAGAGAGTTGGTATTTTCATCTCCTCTGAAGAGAAGAAGTCTCATCCAAAGAGAAACAAAGACGGAAGGATAGGGAAGGGCAAGGATATTACTTAGGTGGTTTCACATAACCTTCAATATTCATCCCAATATTGCAAAAGACAAACTACCTACAAAACATATATGAGCTCATACACGCAGAAATTGAAGCTACTTAGGTTGCGAAAAGAATTCATACACAAAAACATCATATGGAACTTATGAAGCATAACAAAGTACTATAAAGATACAATGTAGAATCATAAACACATAATGACGAAACATATTTCAAAATTTTGGATCCTTCTTTATATATTATCTTCAGATATTTCTCAGTTACAACCTCAGAGATACAAAGGAGTGCTCCGTTACAGACTCATGGATTTGGAACCATGTCACAGAGCTCTATTTACCCAAAACTATATACATATTACATTTTCATAACTGAAACCCGACTTCTCAACAATAGATAACAACAAGAAGACAACAACCCTTTTAAAATCAATAATATTTCTACAGCTTGTGCAACTCGTTCTAAACCAAAACTGGCACTATATTCCTTCTTGCGTAGCTTCTCATACAAAAAATAAGGGCACAACATGCATGACCAAGATATGTAGAGAGAAAGAGGAGGAGCGCGTGAGGTTCTTGGGTGAAGGAGAATGTAAGGATTTAAGTTGTTTTGGTTAAAAGGGAAGAACAAGAGAAAGGATCTCAGAGAATTTGCAGAAAACAAGACTTGAGAAAAATGTCACGAGCTTGATGCTGAGGGAGCATATGATAAACATCACAGAGGTTGTGATAGAGAAAGAACCTATGAGAAACTGCAAAGGTTCCCTAGTGATATCATGGCTTGGAACAGGGGTGTTCGAAGTGCTAGGAATGAATGCTTATAAGCCTATGGTTGGGTGGAAAGGAGAGCACCCACATTCAATTGGTCGGTGATCAACTATAATAGATAAGTAATTCATTCATCCTGTGCACTTGGATTGAAATGCATGATTTGAATTTCTGAGTTAATTGGGTCATGTTATGTTATCTATTTTCGGAGTTTATATGCATATGTGTGTATTTCATGGTTGAATGAATGAACCTATGATGTTCTATAAGTTTCAATTGTTTCTCTTCTAAAATAATGGTGCAAGGAGTGTGAAGGAAGAATCATTTTCAAACTCGAAATATCAGGAGAGATAGTGTGAAATTTTGTAGAGTGCATTCAAGGAGTGGACATATACTCATATGAGTATAAAAGCTTGAAGGAGAGACCCATGCAAAGTGTTCACAGGGCCAACACTTAATGAAGTGTTGAAAGGATCTCAAGGTGAGCGAGCGCAAGGAGTGCGCATGCGATATTTCTAAGTCTCAAGTTCAGGAGAAAGGGCGCAAAGCATGCGCCAGAGCCTAAGTCTTTTAAAGATGATGAAAACAAGAAAGATGGTGATATTTTGTGCTCGAAAGGAAGGATTCCCTTTTTGGAGGACGAGATCCATTCGAGAGGAGACAAAGTCTTTCAAAACTGTTCGATTTAGAGAAGAAGTGTCGATGTTAACCCCTCAAAGACCTTCGTACTTCGTGAGTTTGGTGAATTTTATGTGTTTTTCATAAAGGAGGCGAATTATATGAAGTCTCGGAGCTCAAATTTAATATGGATTGTTGGTAGTAGAGGGACACATTTACAGATATCAACGATTATCTGGAAGTCTAGTTATCTAGCGAAATCAAAGTGCGATAGCAAGAGCTTGCAATTTTCCTGAAGATCTGAAGGCTCGTGCAAATCCTGGTCGTTGGCACCAAGTGCATGTGGTGACAGATCGAGCGTGGTTTAGAGATCGATGCTCTAGAAGATCTGAGGTTTGTTGCATTTTGGATCAATAAATCCCAAAGGTCATAGTAGATATCGACCACCCATTGTTGAGGACACGCGAACCGTTGATTCGAGGATGCTTCGAGATCCCACTTGATCGTCGGATATAGCCTGTGGTCAGCCCAAAACGAACCACTCCGGGAGACAAGAGGAAGTTACATATTGGATTCCTTGAACGTCGAAGTTGCAAAGTAACAGAGGCCCTAGATCTATGGATCTACATGGAAACATCTCGACCATGGGATATAAGGGGAATTAGAAGGTTGTCAGGCCAGAATGAGGTGGCACACTCACATCACCCAGGGTGACATGGAACCTCGTTTGAATTTCCATGTGTCACCCTGATTTGTGCTCTTCATAGATCCTATGTGCACATTAGAATGTGACACGTGTCTCCCATTGATGGTGCCACATGTCGTTTCCTTTCCGTGTGTCATCCCCTGGCACATACTCGCTTGGCCTAATAATAGGTGGAGTAATTGGGACCCACATGTCTTTTCCTTTGCATTTAAAGCACCACCACATGTAATGGTGGACCCTTTGGGAGTTCGAGGCTTCAAAACTATGGAGGTTTGGGGTGTAGTATCTTAGGAAAACCAAAAGGGATGAAGGCCAGAGCTACATGGAAATATTTCAGGATCCTTCAGAAGCTCAAGATTATGGGACTCCAGAGGATATGTGTGTACAAATATAAAGGGGAATTCAACGTTGAAGTTCCAAACGCTGAATTTTCGTAACCCTGTACATTAAACGAGGATGAAGTCTTGTTGGTGGATTTAATGGTGGATGGATTTCCACCATAGATGTAGGAGCACTAGGAAGCTCTGAGACTTAGGGTAACCTTGGGATAGTATGAATGAGATGGACCCACATGGGTGCCATGTGGTCTTTGACCAATGATGCTCACAGAACTTTGGAAGGGCATAAATCCCAATCCAAAACTCGGATTTGAGCATGGTAATGGTGGTTGGAAAGCTCTTGACTAGTATAAAGAGATGTAGATCTCGAGAAGAGGATTCAAGATGATTAAGGAAAGTGGAATTTTTATGCCCCATCCCTAAAAAGGGTACTTAGGGGTTGAGTGTGTTACATACCTGAACAAATATATTTTTTCTTAAGAATATATATACATAAAATATGAAAGATCTAAAATCTTTAAAGAACATGCAACCAAACAACAAGGCATAATAGAGTATTCAAATAACTAGTAATCCAAATAACTGACAATACACAATTAAATACTCAAATTAAATATACATGTAACCTATAACATATATAATTTCAAGGTTGAGCCAGCTGTGCTCCATCTCCCACCAACATCCACCAACAAGATTCCATGAACTAGTCTTCATTAATAGAGGAGTAAATCACACCAAGGGTCTATTTTCTACACAACCAATGCAACCACCTTCACAATTATTTCCCCCCTGAGCAGTGCTCAAGATCAGTGAGGTAATGAAATCAAATTTCACAACAAATTTGATGAATCTAACCCAAAGGTGATCAAGGAAAAATAAATTTAGGCTTACAAGACTTCAATCTAGGTGTGGTGGAGATGATCATGGACTTGAAATACCTCCAAATCCCACATGATTATGGTCTACAAGGTTTTTACTACCAACTTCATTTGTTCATCACAACCACAACAATAGTGGTTCCCCCCTTCAAGCAAGGATTTGACTACCACCTTTAGTTGGTGATTGCAACAACAAAAACAAGAGTAGCATCCTTCTCTACAAGGATCTTAATACCACCTTTGATTGGTGATCAAAATCACAAATCATTTTCATCATGCAATTTGGGCCCAAAATAAAACAATACAAGGAACCCTGCATATTGAAATTTAGCACCTCTTCATGTTGCAAATACAGTCCCAGACTCTTAATCCACATTGACCTAGTTGGTATAGACATACATAGTTATTCCTAATCAATCATTCTCATAACACAAGTGTCTCTATCATCCTTAGTTCCACAAAGAATTTTCTCATGATCCAGCCAGCCCCTACCATGGGTAGGTGTTTTCATTTATAATTCTTCTTAATGTAGCATCTTCCCAAGATTTTCAATCTTGGCCTTCCCATTTTCCATGCAAAGGCCGATTTGGGTTTGAGGGTGAATTTAAAAGTCTCCAAAATAAGGTAAGATTCAAATACAATCATTTCCCCTTCTACCCATTTACCCAAGTTAAATTTGTAGGTCATTTTCACAAGTCTTTTCCCATTTCCCAATATTCCTAGGAACTAGGATCAAATAATCATCCTCAATGAGACAAGAGCCCTTCCCTTGAGTATATATTAGAGCTCAGTGTGCATAGTGCATGTCTCAATGACTTGAATGGAATGTATTGGGAAACAATGTCAAAATGACCTTTTTTAGTAGCTTTTCCATTCAATGAAACATGATGATGTCATGTGAGCCTTTTGTGATGCCTTAGAACTTATACTATTTTCCCTCCTAGAAACATGATGGATAATAGTATAAATTCCAAGGCATCACAACATGCTCACCTAATATCATCATCTCTCACTAAATGGAAAAGTTACTCAAAAAGGTCATTTTGACATTATTTCCCAACTCCATTCCATTCAAGTTGTTGAGACACACACTATGCACCCTAACCTCCAATATATACTCTCTTGAAACATACAAATTGATTAGTTGAGCTACTGCAATCTCATATGGGATCCTCAGTAGGTGAGTTGTGTAGGCCCTTGTCCTCCTAGCTCTAAATAATTTTCCAACTACCCACTAGCACTTCATGACAACTCTATAATTTAATGAAAATTGTAGCATCCACTCATCATTAATGTCAACGTATACTATAGAAAACATATACCATATATCCAGGGTAAAATTATGGAACAAAGAAATGACTTTCCTGTCAATGTATCAGATAATCCTATGGTTGATGTCGGCCCTACTGATGATCCAAGTGATGGTATATGCAAAAGGAAACATGAAATTTCATGCAAATACCTTGTGCAATTGAGAATTCTTGATAGACTGGTGTATTGCTTCATCTTGATTAGAATCTTCAGGGAGTGATGATATCTCGCAACAAGTTTCTTTGTGGAAAATTTAGTAGAATTATCCCCACTCGAATACCATGCAATTTTCCATGCAACATTTTCCCCAACATATGTTGGCCCAAGCATATCAATTTACATTTCCATCTCTAACTCCTCATGGTCTAGGCTCAACTTAATCATGGGATCCTTCCATTTTATGGACTTCTTGGAATCCATGTCAAGATATTACAACTCATCCATGTCAACAACAATAGACATTAATAGTACCATCCTCGAAAAAATAAAAAAAGGCTTGTGTGTAAAAAATTAACCATGGTTTTTAAGAATCTCTTGTCTTTGAATGTTGTTGATTTTTAGGGGGAATTTTTTCTCCTAAGAATGACACTTTAGTGAATCCAAAAAAGACTCATGTAATTTATATCTTGTGTTAAGGGGTGATTTCTTTGAACTTGGTTTGAGTAGGAGAACGAAGAAAATGGATTTTCTCTTTGTGGGTTTCAATTTCGGAAATAAATTCAACTTTTATTTCCTCAATCTAACATACAAAGGGGATAGATTTTCCCAATGTGAAACTTGATATTTGCGGTTGTATGTATTGTGTTTTTTGTATGCATGGTATAGGTGAGGGTTGCTTGGAGAGATCGAATTCACACATTGACTATATTTGCCTCCAACACTAAAATGCATAGCTCGACTATCATAAATGAGGGGGTTTGAAGCTTTATTTTAAATCCTTGGATCACACCCTTTTTTTTTTGTTGAATTCAACTAAGTGGTGTGGTGGGTTTTTAAGTCTTTTGTGAGCAATGATGATTAGATTTAATTATGGATGAGGGTTTGAAATATGTCTAAAATTTGGGATGCTTCAATTTTACAGGTTATTTGGGGATCTTGGGTTCAAGTGGTAGGAGGGAATTTGCCAAGGTAGATTCCTTCTTGATTAACATCAATGGACATTTGAAAGTGAAAATAAACATACTTAAACCTTGTTGGGAGTGAATACATACCTAAAGGTATATGATTAGGATTGGGGAGTATTGGTGAGGATCTATAAAACATATCAAGGTAGCTTTGTGGATTCTCGTGTGTTCAATGGATTTGATAAGGGGAAAACAACAAGCAAAGAGGTGAAATGGTAGAAGAAAAAGGGAAGAAGTTATTTTTATAAACCAAAGTGACATTTTTTACCTTTTTTAATTTTAAAATGTGTCACATTGATGGTTAAATCAAATGTCGTACATCTAGAAAACTCAGTGAGGTGCAATAAGTCTTAGTGTTGTATCTTGGGAAAGTTGTAAAATATATGATATGCCATGTCTTTGAAAATATTATGTTGGGTGTGATACATAAACTTATCAAGGAGCTTTTAAATTTGAGGTGTTGTGGTGTGTCATGAAGGAAAGTATCTTCTTGTGATATGTTGTGGCCTTGGAAATTTTCAAACATCACTATGTATCATAGGGAAAGATTTTTTAGGTGTGATATGTCGTAAAGAATGAAAAATTTGAGAGGAATGACACATCACGATTTCCAAAAAAAAATTCCAAGTCTTTTTGTGTCATGGAGAAAAACGATTTTCATGTGATACATCGGAGAAGAAGGAAGTTTTAGTGCAATGCAACAAATAATATTTTGCAAGTTTTGAAGGATACAATAAGGTGAATTTTTTTGAAAAAGTTAACGAAAAATACCAAAGTAATCTCTTAAGACCTGGTGGGATATGGGTAAGGAGTTCACGATTCATTAATTCATGAAAGATTATATGTTATATGGTGAGTTCAAAGACCAATTCATGAATGTTCAAAAATATGAAGGAGGAGCCCCAATCCATTTTTCCTTCATCATATGAGAAAGACAAAATGGCATGGAGAAGTTTCATCCTCAATGGTTTTAGAAATTTCTACCTAAGTTGCATGGTCATAAGCCATCCCATGAAAATCATAGTTCCCTTGTGATATATGTCTTTTGAGATTCTCACCATGTGTTATATTTAACTTCAATGAATTGAGGTGAGTATTTAATTATTCATATTATTCTAAACCTTCCTTCCACCTTCTAATCAATTTGATCATGTTTATGAAAATCCTTAATTACAACTTTGTTTTAGAGGAGGTTCAAGGTTTCACAAGTTTCAACCACTTTTATCAAATCCAATTATAGAAAAACATAAGAAATGAATATGAGATAGGTTAAATATCGATATGAGAACCTCCTTAATTCTCCAAATATCTCCAAGTTTGGAAGGGTTCAACACTTTGAAATCCTCCAAACATACCTTAAATACATGGAATACATGGTGTTGTCCCCAAGTTTGTCCTTTCTCTCACGAGAGAAAATGTCAAGGCATAATGCATAGTAATCTATGAAGCTCAACTTGGTTTTATTGCAAGAGACAATATGGTTCAATATGTTTTCCTCTCCAATTCTCAAAATATAATGCATATATAATTTGTGGTGAAAGGGAAATTACTAAATACTACTAAATATAAATTCATTAACCCAATGTAGAAAGGTTTATTAATGTTATCTCCTTTCTCATAATACATAAAGTAAAATAAAATGAATATAAATAATAAAACGAAGGTCAATCACTACTTTCATATTAAACACATTCATGAGCTAAAAATTAAATTGGCATGCACACAAACATAGATTTGTCAATTCAGTCACAATTATAAGACAAAAAATGGAAGAAACATTGGCATTAATTGCTTGAATATTACTGATTCATTAGTGGCAATGTGCTTCATGCCTTCCCTTCTTCCATGAAAAGGTGAATTTGGGCTTGAGGGTGAATTTACAAGTGTTCAAAACAAGGAAAGAGTTAATGCAATCCTTCACCCTTCTACCCATTTACCCAAGTTAACTTTGGAGGTCATTTTCACAAGTATTTTCCCATTTCCCAAGCTTGTAGGAACTAGGATCAGATATTCATCCTCATTGAGACAAGAGCCCTTCCCTTGAGTGAATTTCCACTTTGTCCAATAAACCTTCAACCTGTAATAGGTTATTCCATCCAAGATACAAACGTATACATGTAACATCATGATAATCAATTGCATGAAGTATCTCACTAACAATCCATCTACACATAAATCATAATGAAATAAATATTCAACAAAGCATCCACATTACCCACATCATAACAAGTCATCTATGTAGTTATAATGAAATATATTTCTAATTGGGCATGCACATCCACATAACCAACATCATAACAAGGAATCTACATAATCATAATGAAATATCTATCTAGAAGGGAAACCACATAACTCGCATCATAGAAAGGCATCTACGTAATCATAATGATATGAAGCATCTTACTAACAAGGCATACATCCTAATAACATGAAGTATATTAGTAACATGGAATAAATAATAATAACAACATATCATATTAAATCTTTATCAAGGGTCATCAAACATACCCAACCATCATGGTGAATATGAAATATTATCAACAACATTCATAGCATGGACACATCAATAAACATATTATCTTAACTTTACCATTAAGGACTAATCATGGTAATCATCGTCCAAGAATTACCAATGTTGCATAGCTATTATCAAACATTTAATGCTCTATAAACCGTTAATTAAGGAAATATCAAAACTTATCTTAAACTAAACCATCTCATAGGTGTGTAGTTTTATATTACCCAAACATCCATTGATGCAAGCACTGAGGGGATGGTGAGTCCACTAATTGCACAAAAAACATAATATGATGATTACTTGTCACAATCCATCAAGGGTATAATCTTTAGTTTGTACATGAGTCTCATCATGCAAGGGGGATCATCTTAGGAAGAGGATTCTAACTATCCAACTATAGTATGTAATGCACACAATGATTAACCAAAGGTTGGTCAACACCTAATAAAAAATATCAATAATGCTTGTTGAAATGGAAATTCATTACCATTACCAAGGTTACAATTCATCAACAACTAGTTGCTAGAGTCATCATGGAAGGAGAGTATCCATCCATGGCTCAAAATAAGGTTTTGTTTATTCCTTTAGACATCCCTTGCTCATCCTTCTACCAATAAAATGACCTATGACTACCCAATATTCCATTACCATAGCTTGAAAGGATTGATCAGCTATGGGAATCCATTTGATGTCATTATTTTCAAGTAGAGCAGTGAGAGGAGCTATAATTTTTCCATAATTATGGACAAACTTGCAATAATATCCCATTAAACCTAGGAATCCACACAATCTTGTAAGATTTTTAAGGTGATGACAATCCTTCATAGCTTTAATTTTCTTAGTGTCCACTTGTACACCATCCCTTAGGGTCCGCATGTATAGCATAATATAGACAATTATCAAGTTATAGAGTGCAATAATATCCCTTTAGAAACTAGAAAAGAAATAAATGCTAAGGTTGTTGCAAACTACAACAATAAACCAGTTTTATAATAGCAATTATAACTTTGCAATAGCAACAAAATTAACTTGTTCATAAATTACTTCAAGTAATTGAATAATGTTATACTTGTTGAATTCACACCTTGGCTGTCATTTTTCCTCAAATTATAAAACCTAAGGCCCAAGTGTGTTTTCAACTTAGGGTTTATACTTTATTTTTCATGTTTCATCTAGATCAATATTCAAGATAATTCACTTGAGACTTTATATGGCCCATAGGTTGATGCAGCCTCCTCCACCATGGATGCAATGCCCTAGAAAATTAACATTTTCCTCCATTGGATGATGATGTCACTTTATAGGGTTTGATGGTTACTTGGGGTACAATTGATGATTTTTAATGACCATGGATGAGGGGAATCTCTACTTAGGTGAAAGTGGTAGAATATTCCATAGTTACACAAGATTTGAGATCTCGTCGAAGGATTTGCACAAGTAAAAATGATATGATAATAGGCATCAAAATCAATACACATGCACCAAATTACTTGTTTCTTGAGTTCCATGACTACCAAAGAAGAATATAGACTGGTACTAGGATGGATAAGACTTGCTTCTAGCAATTCTTCAACAATTTTCTCAAGTTCATTTTTCTGGGTAAAGGTATGACGATAAGGGAAAACACTGGGAGGAAGACTATCTAGTACTAGAGGAATGGATTGATCATGGATGCCACGGGAATGGGGAATTACATGGAAAGTGTTAAAAATATCTTGGTTTCGAGAGACTATATATTGAAGGTCAGGGTGCATAGTGTGTGTTCAACAACTTGAATGGAATGGAGTTGGGAAATAATGTCAAAATGACCTTTTTTAGTATCTTTTTAGGAAATGATGTCAAGCGAGCCTTTTGTAATTCCTTAGAACTTATATTTTTTCACCTCATGGCAATTGGAGGGACAACAGTATAAATTCCAAGGCATCACAACAGGCTCACCTAATATCACCAGCTCTCACTAAATGGAAAAGATACTCAAAAAGGTCTATGCATCCTGACCTCCAATCTATACTCTCTTGAAACATAAAAATTGATTAGTTAAGCTACTACAATTTCATATGGGATCCTCAATATGCTAGTTGGGTAGGCCCATGTCCTCCTGGATATGAATCATTTTCCATCTACCCACCAACACTTCATGAAATATCTATAATTTAATGGAAATTGTAGCATCCACTCATCAAAGGTCAACGTATACTATAGGAAATTTATAACATATATCGACAGTAAAAGTCTAGAACAAAGAAATGACTTTCCCATCAATGTCTCAAATAAGCCTATGGTTGATGTCATCCCGACTGATGAGCCAAGTGATGGTATATGTTCAAGGTAACATGAAAGGTCATGAAAATACCTTGTGAAATTGATAATGCTTGATAGAATGGTATATTGCTTCATCTTGATTAGAATCTTCAGGGAGTGGTGACATCTCGCAACAAGTTTCTTTGTGGAACATTTAATAGAATTATCCCCACTAGAATACCATGCCATTTTCCGTGCAACATTTTGTCCCAACATATGTTGGCCCGAGCATATCAATTTCAATCTCCATCTCTATCTCCTCATGGTCTAGGATCAACTTAATCATGGGATCCTTCCATTTTATGGACTTCTTGGAAGCCATGTCAAAATCCTACAACTCATCGATGTCAACAACAATAGACATTAATAGTACCATCTTCAAAAAAATAAAAATGCTTGTGTGTAAAAATTTAACAAAGGGTTTTAAGAATCTCTTGTCTTCCAATGTTGTTGATTTTTAGGGGGAATTTTTTCTCCTAAGAATGAAACTTTAGTTAAGGGGTGATTTCATTGAAATTGGTTTGAGTAGGAGAAAGGAGAAAAGGGAGTTGTTCTTTGTGGGTTTCAATTTGGGAAATAAATTCAACTTGTATTTCCTCAATCTAACATAAGAAGGAAATAATGTTTCCCAATGTGAAACATGAGAGTCGTGATTGTATGTATTGTGTTTGTTTGTATGCATGGTATAGGTGAGGGTTGCTTGGAGAGATCGAATTCACACATTGACTATTTTGGCATCTAACACTAAAATACATAGTTCGAATATCACAAATGAGGGGGTTTGAAGCTTATTTTCAAGCCTTGGATCACACCCTTTTTTTTATTGAATTAAAATTAAACTTCTTGGGAGTGAATACATACCTAAAGGTATATTATTGGGATTGGGGAGTCTTGGTGAGGATCTATAAAACATATCAAGGTAGCTTTGTGGATTTTCATGTGTTTGATGGCTTCGAAGGATATGATGAGGGGAAAATGACAAGAAAAGAGGTGAAATATGACATCTCATCATGGTGTTACCTAAACAAATATATTTTTTCTTAAGACTATATATACACCAAATATGAAAGATATAAAAACATTAAAGAACATGCAACTAACCAACAAGGCATAATAGAATATTCAAATAACTATTAATCCATATAACTAACAATGCACAATTACATACTCAAATTCAAGATACATGTAACCTATAATATACATATAATTTCAAGGTTGAATCAATTGCGCTCCATATCCCACCAACAAGATTCCATCAACCAACTTTAATAATAGAGGGGGGAATCACTCCAAGGGTCTATTTCCCACACAACCAATGCAACCACCTTCAAAGTTTTTTCCCCTGAGCGAGGCACAATATAAATGAGGTAATGAAATCATAATCCACAACAATTTTGATGAATCCAAACCAAAGGTGATCATGGGAAAATAAATCCAGTCTTACAACAGTTCAATCTAGGTATGGTAGAGAGGATCATAGACTTGCAACACCTCCAAATCCCACAATATTATGGTGTGAAAAGTTCTTACTACCACCTTCAACTGGTCATCACAACTAGAACAATAGTGGTTCCCCCTTCAAGCAAGGATTTGACTACCACCTTTAGTTGGTGATTGCAACCACAACACCAGTGGAATCCTTCCCTACCACCTTTATTTGGTGATCACAATTACATAGAATTTTCATCTTGGTATTTGGGCCCAAAAGAAAATAGTGCATGGAGCCATGCATATTGAAACTTATCACCTCTTCAAGTTGCAAGTACACTCCTAACCCCTTAATCCACATAGACCTAGTTGGTATATACATAGTTGTTCCCAATCAATCATTCTCATAACAAAAGTGTCTATACCATCCTTAGTTACACAAATCATTTCCTCATGAGCCAGCCAACCCCTACCATGGGAAATCACTTTCCTTTACAATTCCTCTTAATGCAGAATCTTCAAAATATTGTCTCTTAGCATTCCATTCTTCCATGCAAAAGAGAATTTGGGATTGAGGGTGAATTTACAAGTGTCCAAAACAAGGCAAGAGTGAAATACAATCCTTTACCCTTCTATCCATTTACCCAAGATAACTTTGGAGGTCATTTTCACAAGTATTTTTCCATTTCCCAAGCTTGTAGGAACTAGGATCAAATATTCATCCTGATTGAGACAAGATCCCTTCCCTTGAGTGAATTTCCCCTTAGTCCACCTAACCTTCAACCTGTAACAGATTATTCCATCCAAGATACCAATGTATACATACAACAACATCATAATCAATTGCAGGAAGCATCTCATTAACAATCCATCTACACATAAATCATAATGAAATATATCTTCAACAAAGCATCCACATTACCCACATCATAACAAGTCATCTATGTAATCATAATGAAATATCTTTCTAATCTGGCATACACATCCACATAACCAATATCATAACAAGGAATGCACATAATCATAATGAAATATCTATCTAGTAGGGAAACCACATAAACCACATCATGACAAGACATCTACGTAATCATAATGAAATATCTCTATAATAGGGCATCCACATAACCCACATCACACAAGGAAATCTAAATAATCATAATGAAATATATATATCTAATAGGGAAACCACATAACTCACATCATATAAAGGCATCTACATAATCATCATAATCAATTATTCTAATAGGGAAACCACATAACTCGCATCATAGAAAGGAATCTACATAATCTTCCAAAACAATAATTCTCATAACACAAGTGTCTATACCATACTTAGTTCCACAAATCATTTCCTCATGATCCAACCAACCCCTACCATGGGCAAGCATTTTCCTTTATAATTCCTCTTAATGTAGAATCTTCCCAAGATTCTCTCTTGGCCTTCCCTTCTTCCATGCAAAGGTGAATTTGGGCTTGAGGGTGAATTTTCAAGTGTCCAAAACAAGGCAAGAGTGAAATCAAATCCTTTACCCTTCTACACATTTACCCAAGTTAACTTTCAAGGTCATTTTCACAAGTATTGTCCCATTTCCTAATCTTGTAGGAACTCATCCCATCCACATTACCCACATCATAACAAGTCATCTATGTAATCATAATGAAATATCTTTCTAATCATGCATACACATCCACATAACCAACATCAACAAGGAATCTACATGATCATAATGAAATATCTATCTAGTAGGGAAACCACATAAGCCACATCATGGCAAGACATCTACATAATCATAATGAAATATCTCTCTAATAGGGCATCCACATAACCCACATCACACCAAGGGATCTAAATAATCATAATAAAGTATATATCTAATAGGGAAACTGCATAACTCGCATCATAGCAAGGAATCTACATAATCATAATGATATGAAGCATCTTACTAACAAGGAATAAATCATAATAACATGAAGTATCTTAGTAACATGACATAAATAATAATAACAACATATCATATTAAATCTTTATCAAGGGTAATCAAAGATGTCCAACCATCATGGAGAATATGCAATATTATCAACAACATTCATAGCATGGACACATCAATAAACATATAATCTTAACTTTACCATTAAGGAATAATCACGATAATCATCATCCAAGAATTACCAATGTTGCATATCTATTATCAATAACATTTAATGCTCGATAAACCATTAATTAAGGAAACCTCAAAACTTATCCTAAACTAGACCATCTCATAACTGTGTAGGTTTATCTTACCCAAACATCCATACATGCAAGCACTAAGGGGATGGTGAGTCCACGACCACCATCTCCTATTATTTAACTAAATATTAATACATGTATTGTAAATTCATCATGACATGTGAAGAAAGGAAACCATACTGGCTAATTGTAGAAATAACATAATATGAGGATTACTCGTCACAAGCCATCAAGGGTATAATCATCATTTTGTACATGAGTCTCATCATGCAAGGGGGATCATCTTAGGACAAGGATTCTAACTATCCAACTATAGTATGTAATGAACACAATGATTAACCAAAGGTTGGTCAACACCTAATAAAAAGGCTTAATAATACTTACTAAAAGGGAAACTCATTACCATTACCAAGGTTACAATTCATCAACAACTAATTGCTAGAGTCATCATGCAAGGAGAGTATCCATCCATGGCTCAAAATTAGGTTTTGTCTATTCCGTTAAACATCCATTTCTCATCCTTCTACCAAGAAACTAATCTATGAATACCAAATCTTCCATTACCATAGCATCCTTCATATTCCTAGGGAATAACTAGTTGGGATCTCCAATATCTACTCCTTGTATGCCTCATGAGGTACACATGCTTTGAAATAAAGGTTTTCATCTCCAATATCTACTCCTTGTATGCCTCATGAGGTACAAATGATTTGAAACTAAGGTCCTTGAGAGAGTCGTCAACTAGTCTCATAATTCTTTCCTCCTACCAAGCATCTGCCCTCAAACACTAGTTGGATAATGCCTAGCAAATTCACTGATTACTGCCATTGTTTCCTCCTCCATTGGGTGAAACACTGGTTGACACCACCTCGTCGAATCCAAAGGTTTTCTAGGTGGACTAATATGTGGATTTTCTTATATTTGTTGACCATCTATCAAGGTAGTTTTTTTCCATACTTGACAAGTTTCCATGTCAAGCCTTTCGCCACTGTGGGTTAATGTTCACCTCCATAAACCCTCTGATCCATCTGTCTATAGAAGACCCAATACTTCATCTTTACTTGCGATCAAATTTGGGATCATGGAAACCATGGCATTGATATAGACCATGGTCAAGCATTTCCTTTCCTCGAAATTCTATGATATATGGATGGTGTCTTGTTACATTACAATTTTGATAGAGAGGAACAATGAGATGAAGGTGAGTGCAGTTTATGAGACTGTGCAGACTTATCTAAAAACTAGGTTAGGAAGCAGAAGACCCAGATATTCAATGCATTTCTTTCTTACGTCATGGTTGAAGCCAAAACATTGAATCAAACACACTAAGAGAAGAAGATTCCCAAGTCAAACAATTCATGTAATTAAAGGTTTAATTAGTGATCAAAATCAAATTGAATCTATATGAAAAAATGAATGGTCAAAATGATTACAAGTGTGAGTGTTTAATTGATTTTATTGATGAATCTTCAACAATAATCTTCACATTTCTAAAACCAGAAGAGGAATATTTACACCAAAAATCAAGGGATTCGGGGGACTAACCAAATTGAAGTGTATAATTCTTCAACTTAAGTGAATAATTCCACCAAAGACATGAAATATGGAGATAAATACTCAAATTGAGAAGAGAGTATTAATTGGTTTTATTAACCAATCTTCAACCGTAGTGATCCCAATATAAACGCATTACAACATAAATATTATGTCATCCAAAATGTAAATTATTTATATATGGTTGTTCATAATGTTAATCACGAAAAAAACAATTAAGTAGGTGTAAACTACATTGTTAAAAATAAAAAATAAATCTAATAAATAATTATAAATAATGTAAGTATATACAAAATTTAAAATTATAAAAATTAAAAGAAAAATTATTAAAAAAATCATAAATAATTTCAAAAAACTTATTAAAAATAAAAAAATTATATAAAAAACCACAATTTCGCCTTATTCCAATATCTCTGAAACTCCGAAGTTTAGGGAGCTTGGGAACTGGTTGGGAAAGTCCATGTAAATATATTTATTTCATTATTACAAATACATAATTTCTTACAAATATTTTCATTATATTTATTCAAAATATCACTATAAAACTAAGACTAAACTATAATTAAATATTATTTCAAAAATCAATTAAGTAAAAAACTTAATGATAATCACTTTATAGTTATAGATATGAAAGACTTTTAATGCATGTATGTTTTCCTTCAAGCCCAAACTAAACATGAAAGTCCAATAAATCAATACCCTATCCACTACAAGCATTTGCTCCACTCTCTAGTTGATAGCAACCAACCATATCATTGACTTTTATTGTATTTTCATATTAGAAGAGTAGTACTATTTTGTTTTTTCCAATAAAAAAAGAATAATGCTTAAAATTTACAAAGATGTTTAAAGTTTATATATGTAAAATTTAATTTTAAAAAGATGTTAAAATTGTATATATATATATGTATTTTCAATTTTGTTTCTCATTTTCTAATAGAATATTTATGAATATTAAAGTTATTGTGTTAAATATATTCATATAATTATTAGCACAAATTAAATTAGTAATTTCAATATTGTAGTTGTTGCAATAGGAGAAACATTATCCTCAATTGACATTCAATTTTATTGAAATAAGATTTAAAATATATCAATATCTCTATACATTGTAATCTAAAATATTTTTTATACACCCACGTTTCCAACTTTTCAGAAACCATTGCAACATATTAAAAAACTAAAATTTTAAAAAATATTATTAAAAAATTAATTGTTCACTATTTCATATTTCAGCTATCACATTGCTATTTCAAAAAAATTACAAATAACCATTCCATTCTCACTTTGTTATAAATATTCACCTATCATTTTGCTATTTAAAAAAACAAAAATACAAATAACCATTCCATTCTCACTTTGTTAAAAATATAAATAAAATAAAATAATTAAAATACAATCATAAAAAAATTTAAATATCCAAGTGAGCTAACTCTTACTCACTTCCCTAACAAGATTTTCTCCTCACAAAACCTTGCTAAAAAACAATCATAAAAAACTTTGAATATCCAAGTGAACTAACCCTGCTCACTTCTAGCACTTACTCCTAAGCGTGTTTATAAGCATGGACAACATGCCACCAAAACTTTTTCATAGTCAAGGTTAACGTAACAAACTTATCATAATGTTTAAATATTTATGAATTACAATAAAATGAAAAAAGACATCCAATGATATGGAAGGAAGGACATGTTTTTCCAAGCTTATTTAACCCAGCCATATTAGGCTTATGAAAAAAAATACAAGAAAATGAAAAAAACATTCAATGATATCAAAGGAAAAACATGTTTTACTAGGCTTGTGTAGCTACAGTCATATTAAGGCTATTCGTTTGGGACACTCGTATCCACCTTCCCAAAGTCTAGGAAACTCTTGCAATATATTAAAACTTGAGAAAATATTATTAAAAAATATAAAAAAAAATTAAAAAATATATTAAAAATTAAAACTTAAAAAAATATTATTAAAAAATATAAAAAAAATTAAAAAAATATATTAAAAATTAATTGTTTACTATTTCATATTTTTCTTATCATATTGCTATTTCAAAAAAATTACAAATAGTCATTCCATTCTTACTTTGTTAGAAATATTTACTTATCAATTTGCTATTTAAAAAAACAGAAATATAAATATAGAGGGTGGAAGGGGGGAGCTTTATTAGATCATTTATCTAATAAAGCCCCTCTCCCACCATTCCATTCACTTTGTTAGAAATATAAGCAAAATACGATAAATAAAATACAAGCAAATACATCCATAACAAGATTTTCTCAAAAAACCCTTGCTAAAAACAATCATAAAAAACTTTGAATATCCAATTCATAAAAAACTTTGAATATCTAATTGAGCTAACTCCTGCTCACTTCCATAACAAAATTCTCTCTTGCTAACCTCTGTCGTGATAAGTATCCTCAGTCCCATGTGTCTTCTTGTTCAGCAGTGGCATTGGAATTTTTACCTTCCCTGTTTTATCTGTAAAATTAAGATTGATTTCAAAATAAATTAAGATTGATTTCAAAATCATCTGCTGTACTTACCGTGGTTGTATCTGGATTCTCAAGAATAATTTTGTACTTGGCACATGCAAGTGAATATAACAGTCTAACAATTTCTTCGTCTACCAAATTCAAGTGAGTTCTGATCTTGGAATAGCTCAACTTTTCAGAGGCATTGAACAACAATAATATTGTTGTTTGGCAAGTGGTTGCTATCATTTCTATTGGCCCTCCACCAAACCTACCAATTATAGTACACGTTCCCAATGAATATATCCATGTAAGTTGTCGATGTTGGGTTTCTGTTGAATAAAAATCTTTGAATACTTCAACACATCTAACCAGCTCTGAAGGTACATTAGGCTGATAACTCTTGAATGTTGGCCATAATCTGGTTGTCAGAACTGTCACAGTAAACTCTATTCCTGGATGGCTATTTCTATTATTATTAAGATATGTTTCGAATCTACTCTGACTCTCCCGTGATCTTGTCAAATCTATAAGCATGCCCCTCGTCTTCGATGTCAATTCGACACGACATTTCTACATCAGTTTTGACAATGTGCTCTGCTCAAGATCAACACTTACAATTTTGTCGAACAGAAACCTCAGAGCTAGCCTTTTCCTGTATAATTGTGCAAACATATCTTTATCACTGATATAATCTAAAAATTCGACCACATTTTCAATTATTTCGTCCCTAATTAACATTTTCTTAGAGAAATCCTTTTTCAATACACTATGACATAATGTGGCCAACCATTCTGCACTGGTAGTTCCTACAATTACTTTATTGCAGAACACCTCAAATACTTCTTTTAAAGCCCTATAAACAATAATTCTATGTTGAAAAACATCCACAACATATTTCATATGCTTGTCACTTAATTCCTTGCAGCAATAGACTTGTATCCCTTCTCCCAGTGTCATGGTTTAGAGCATCTTCAGTCTGTTTAACCAGTGGAGTTACTTCACTCATAACATACTGTTTAAAAATATTTGCAATCGAATCCCAACCATTAGGTATTCTATCAAACAACGTCTGTATCATCAAAAGATCGTCATTCCTACGGTCCCTAAGCAAAGTAAGGCAACATGAATGCTCATCCTCCAGAAAATGTGTCATATAACAGCAAATCGGTCCATTTTCTACTTTGTTTAATACCTTATGCTCGTTGCTTCGATGCAAATATCTAGAAACTATTTCCTTTTCACGTATCAGACATTATTCGATCCTTAACATATAGGCCGTATATGAATCTTCTAAAATCCATGAAATAGCCTTCCGAGAATAGTAAGCTCCAGTATGTTCCAACATGGCCACTTCAAAATCATTTGTATAGAAATCCATGTCAAGCTCCACAAAAATACCCACAACATCTTTCAACAGTGTGCCATCGGTTTGCTGTCGTTCACGCTCTTGATCAATAAGAGAAATCACTGCATTTTTCACATTGATTCGCACTACAGGAAAGACCAGGTCTCAGAAGTACATGATTCTCACTTCTCTGAGTGCAGGAAGGGAGCTCTTTACAATGAAATAACGATCCAAATATTTGAAGAAGGCGTTCATCCAATGGAGCATTGCTTTTGTGAATGTTCCAGTGTTTGACAAGCTCTCTCAACATCAATTGATCATCAATCTATTCCCTTAATGCCGGTAAAACCATTGAATCGATGTACTCTTTAATGGAATCCTTATATCTATCATACATTTCCTCTGCATATCGAGGATAGTCCTGAGTGCACATATTGTACACGATAGTATACACAATCGAGTACTCCTCCGCAGTCACCTGAATCTTGATATCTCCCTATTCTAATCGACTTCTTAACTGTAGCATAGCTTTATAAATAATAGCCCATCCTTCTTCTAGCTCAGTGATATTGTCATGCTTGGTGCCCTTTTTGGCAATAGCCTGCGCTTCCTCCAGGTTTAAGATATTGTCATGCTTGGCGCCCTTTTTCGCAATAGCCCACGAAACCCAACTATTTCCTTAAACAAAGAACACTTTAGAATAAATAGTTGATTGGAGGAAACAAAGAACACGTTGTAATAAATAGTTGCTGGCAAACCTTGTATTTACAGTGTTGTTTAACTAAAATAACGGTAGAGTATCCCTAGACGACCATTGGGCAATCATGTAGGCCCACACATATTTTACTAAAGTAACGGTTAGGTAGCCCTAGATGAAGGGCCTGTGCTCGTTTATAACCTGTGCTCGTTTATAAAAATAGTAAAATTCAAAAACATAAACACAAACAATTTGATAATTACAAGATATTATTTTTTGGTGCCAAATCCTATAGAAACACAAGAACATATAAAAAATTTGAGGATTTCATAAAATAAAGAAATGGCTATGTTGAATCTATCAGATGTGATACATACATGTGTGTACAGTGCACCCAATAAACATGCTACATCTACTGCTGCATCAGTGGTGGGGCTAGGAACTAATGCATCCATAGGCGTAGAGGATCTGCTACTGGGACACAACAACTACAAAACAACATACAATTAAATATCTATATAAATACACAAAATACAAAATAAATGTATAACGATGAAGAACATAGAGAGGGTTAAGATACTAACCTCCTCCATGAAGATATGTTGTCTAGTGGGCTCTATAGGCCCATAGCATGTCTTCCCATAGCTCGAGCATCTGTGATGTTCACATGAATGGTTTCTATGTCCATGTGCCCTCTCCTCACTATACTCTCATGTGCATGTTGATGCTCCCACCCTTCTATCAATGTCGTTGGCAGGAACCTCCTGCTGAGATAGAGAAACAAAGCTATTGTGTTGCACTAAGCTATGAATCAATGATGAGATTGCTAGTTGTACCTTTTGCAATTTCTCTGCAACAAGATGATGTTGGGTAGGGGGGTCATGCCTTCACCTGGGGGGATGGGGACCTAACACAGGGTCATTCCTAGAATGCTCTCAGTCCTGTGTGGACCCTGTTATAACCCTAAATTGCACCACACATGCTTACCTGACATCAGGCCAACTCATATCCCTTCTTTGCCAAAACACTATTGAACAACTCTTTGAAAATCCTCTTGAATAAAGGCCCACGCGCCCTAACTCATTACTGCACGCGTGTACACGCTAGCTGACCCAAAACAGCCCGCGTGGACCGACAAAAGCATGAAAAAATGAAAGTTGTCGATGGAACAAAAAGATATGGGTGAGTTAACTGAAACTCTCGGCCATGCATGGCCGAGGGTTCGTCCAAATACCTAGCTCCTTCTAGCCTATAAAAGAAGGGGTAGGGGTACCATTTGGAGGAGGAAGAATATAGAAAAGAAACTCTGCCCATTTACGTATTCCCATTGTCCCAACCCTTTAGCCTTTCTTTATGCCAAAGGAGATTCAAAGCAAAACAGTTGAAGGACAGAAGAAGAGGAGCCCAAGATCAAGTTCGAGGAGCGGTGGTCGGTCTCAGCTTTTGTAAGTTGACTCATTTTAAGTAATAAAGAGAATGTTTTTCCCGTCCCAATTCATGAACTGTTTATACTTTGATCAGTATATGTTTTGATTTCTAACCCATTAGTATATAAGTAGTATGCATGCATAGTTGTTGCTTGTCTTGAATGTAGGTTAGCTTTGGAATTAGTATTGCGAACAAGTAATCAAGCTCAACAGAGGATTGACATCAAACACCGGGAACGATGTAGGTTGATCTTTCCACGCATTTACTAATAAAAGGGGATTTAAATCTAGGGATGAAGGTAGAAAGTAATTTCTATTCGGTCATATCTGCATGAAATATCTGAACTCTATTTGCTAGTTCGTAGGGTGTTTTTCCCAACAACGGAATTGGCGACCGTATTGGGGAGACTCTCTAGGGTTCCTAGAATTTTATTTAGTTTTTGGGTATTTTAAAGACTAGTTTTTCTTGCCTGTCTTTTCTTTTCATTTCTATAAAGTCTAAGCTAGCAGGGAGTCTGGTTTTCCATATCAGCTTTCCCTGACTTTTTCTTAACTGTGTTTTTCGGGACCCACAAAGGTACACGCAGCCTTCACAAGGCTTGCATGCATGTACCCACGCCCTATCCTCTTACAGCCCACGTGTGAATGCTAGTTATAGAGGTAGTAGTAGTGTGTAGGAGTTTAGAAAACCTCAGAGGCAGTCCTCCTCTTCCCTATCAGAATCACACATTCTCAGGGGGTTTTCTGGAATTCTGTCTGAGTCTTGTTTGCTAACAGTCCTATCTCAGATTGTTTTCGCCTTATTATTTTTTCCTTGCATTATTTGTTTTTCTGTTAGAAAGAGTATCCAAGCCTTCAAGGGATCCTATTTATCAATATCAGTGGTCTCTTCCTGGTTTGGTCTATCTGTTTTCATTTTTTCTTAGAGTTTAGATATACATGCAGCTTGTACAAGGTTAGCCTACGTGTACATGCCCTCTATCTCTGTTCATCGCACGCGTTGTTTGAGTAACAGTCGCGTGTTTGTACATGATACTTTTTGTTAAGGGTAAGGCAATCATCCTTTCCCTTGATGAGAATTATTCCTCTCAAGTGTTTGAATCTCTGTTTGAATAGTTAGTAGCTTAGGATTAATTTTACCCTTAGCTTGTTTTTTCTCATTTAAAACGTTGTCAAAAAAATAAAAATAAATTACAGTTTTTAGACAAGTGTGAGAGTCATTGTTTTTACAATTGTTATTGTGTGATTTGTTAATCTAATTATTTGCGATCTCCGATTTAGGCCAAAATTGTTTTTTTGGGTTTTTGCTTGTCGGTATTTTCCCTTTCTTGCTTTACTTGCATTTAAAATAAAAATAAAAAAATCTTTTCATTTTCTTATTTGTTTGAACAGGGTGTTTCTACATTATTAGGCCAGGGAAAATTATTTTATTTCATAAGTTTTTGAAGTTCACCTAGATCATAAGTAGCTCGTAGTCGAGTGAAATTCCTTTGAGTTTGTTGTCCAAAATCTTAGAAAAGTTAAAAAATCTTTCTTTAGAAAAGTTGTTGCAATTTTGCATTCAGTAAAAGTTTTGTTTCCAGATTTTTCATTTATTTTTTGCTTTTGTCTTTGACACATCATCAGTTTCACCCTCATACCCCTTGACATAAGACAAATCCATAAAAGTAACACTAAATTTAAAATCTACTAGATTTTTATGTTTGTAGGGTTCACAAACTAGTTCAGGACTAGGGCCTTGGATTAGGTTGGAGAGGAAACTCTTCAAGGCCATTTAAAATCAAACATTGGAGTCTGAGATAGAGAGTGTCTAAGTCCAGTTTCATGGAATTTATCCAGGACCCCCCTCTAACATAGGGGATAAACATGAGGTCGTGTGCAGAAAGGTAGTGGAGATAACCCCTCCAAAGCCAGACCAATCGTAGTGGAGAACACATATAGAGGGCTTGTTTTGGGATTCTATCATTTGCATTTGCCACGAGGCTTTGTGGGTCTCGAATCTGTTTGAGGTCCTCAGCTGTCTTCCAAACCATTTTCTCTCGATACCCTTGACAGGTTTCGGGTTCAATACCATGCTCATTGTGGTCTACCCGACTTTTGACTGTACCTGCCTAGTGACTGTTTGCGTGCTAGCAACCTAGTTGCCAATATTTGTTAGGGACATACATAGGTGACTGCGGGGGTATACCACGGTACCTAGGACAGACATTGGGCCACAATTTTTAGAGTATACCCAGAGGGTGCTTCCATTTACAAGCTTCACTTGCACCGGTAAGTTGCTCTAGTGTTGGTTGTTGTAACTGTTCTTCAAATTAATTTAGTGTTTGCTTGTCTTATCTTCTAGGGACTTTTTTCTTAGTGTGTGTTACTTTTGAGCGTTTATACTACCTTAGAGTTTCTTGGATCTTCTCACATAGTGGAGGATCTCGAGCTCTACCAGTCATGAAGGCTTCTTGGCCTGCCGTCGTTTACACTGGAGCCACCCCCACCACCTTTAAGGCGGAAGCTAGACCAACAAGGGTCTTTTGAAGCAATTGGGTTACAAACCTTTGTGCCCGAACAACCCCTGGAGGAATTGACCATTTTGGACCTTGAAGCAACCGCTCTTGGCCAGGTTGAAACCCCAACCACTGATTTCTTGGCACCTTTTATTGTACCAATTCAATTTCATGATCGCCAGACAGTGTCGCACACAACAATGGACACAAATGTTGTTACTCCTTCTGGGAATTCTTCAATTCCCACCACGGTTGTCACCACAGGAGAGTTGTCATCTCCTAACCTATCGTCGTCGGTCCGAGCCACCATGGTCTCGACCGTAACTACTTCGCAGAGTGGTCTGAACCCGTCTTTGGCAGTGGCCATATCCCCATTCACATCAAGTGCGACAGCCCCTCCGTTCTCATACGGGATGCCTAGTTCAGGTACAAGTCCTATACTTTCCTACTCGACTTTATAGACTTTAAGTCTGGGGGCAGGGAGCTCTAGCGCTCCTTTGCAAGGTCACATGGGGGGAACTCCTGTCCCTTTTAATGCTTTTCCTTACGGAGGAGGTCATATCCCTCCTTCATCCCCTTCACTCGGTGGCTTGCATCAACCATCCGTCGGGCAACCTACACACAATAGTTTATTTGGAGCAGGGAGTCAAGGACCACCTTCGCATAGTATGTTGGTAGATTCGACGCCGTTTTCTTGGAACAGAACGTTTGGTAACAACACCTTCTCATCAACCACTTTCCCAACTGGGGGCAACCCCATTTTTGAACAATCTACTCCTGTGCAGGGTACTATTCCTGCATAGGGTGCAAACCTAGCAGGACCTTGGAATTCAGGGCAAGGATCTGTTCCCTCCTCTGGAATGTCGATTTGGGGTAATTCTTTTCACAACAATGGAACCCCGGACAAACTACTATGCCTATCCCCACGTGATCGGCATGGGGTAATCCTTCCCAAAGTCCATCGAATACAATACATGTCCAACAATCTATGTCCTATTTGGGAAATCAGTCGATGATGTCTCCGCATATGAAAAATCCTTACGCTGGCCAAGGCCATGGCTTCTACCAGAACCCGAGCCAACAACCAAACTTTTCCTGGAAACCTGGTGCCAGTCAAACTCCAGGACCCTTTTTCCCAGGTTATCAGCAACAACCCAAACTACCATTCCTGACGAATTTACACTTGCCAGATTTGACAAGGTTGTTGAATGACCCTATTTGTCACAATTCGCGTTGGCATCCTATGTTGATGAAGTTGCCTTTGGATATTCCAAAGTTCAAATCCAAGCCTAATGAAGATCCAGGAGATCATGTGACTACCTTTCATCTTTGGAGCTCATCTAACTCATTGAAAGATGACTCTGTACAGTTGCGATTGTTTCAACATACTCTCATTGGGAGTGCCACGAAATGGTACATTGAGCTCGATCGCTCAAGATACTCTTCTTTTGGCGAACCGGCGATGGATTTCCTTAACCATTTCTAGTTACCTATGAGATACGACGCTGGCATAGAGCTGCTCATCAATTTCGAATAGACAACAGTGGACCATATATTTGATCACATCCGAGAATGGAGACGTCGGAAGAGTTTAATCAAGGTACCAGTCCCACCAGCATTCCTGCTTGAGTGGTTCCTTAAGTCTTTGGTCCCACAGTTATCCAAAGACATTGCGACGTCAGGAGTTTTCTCCGAAGAAGATGCCATCATGAGGGCTCAACAGTTTGAGCTCATCTATTCTTAGTCCGGTTTATTATACAACATCTTACCAGATGAACCACGTTCAATACTAGATAAAACTAGACAGAGAGTTGGACCATATGCCAATGGTATTGTCGATTCAACACAAACCAAGCTCGCTGAGAAATTGACAAAGCAGTTGCAGCAGTTATCCATACAACACACAGCGGCCAGCCGAACTACTGCTTTGGTTTCTCCCCCTACCAAAACGTCGGAAGTACACACACTGCAGTCGACTAACCCAAATGCCACCCAACAGCGTGAAGGGAAGAAAAAACAACGAAAGCAGGGTAAGGGGGATAAAAAACCCAATGATAATGCTTACGGGGACAACACTGAAAAATAGAAGGTGAGGTATCCATGCAACTTGTGTGCAGAAGACCACCTGACCCATCTTTGTCCTCGACTTGCAGAGGCCCAAAAGTTTGTCACATAGCAACAACAGGTAGTGTTGACTAATCCATTTCAACATGGGAAAAATCTAACTCAAGCCTCTGCAAGCATGGAAGGGGGCAACCAAAAAAACTGCCCGCCTCCAAACAACCCCGCATCCATGAATGTATATATGGTAAAAGGTGATGCTTTTTCATCAACTAGAGCACATGACTATAGTCAACCAAGCACTTCTGAGAAGGGAAAATAAGCCAAACTCCCATCTCTTCCTCTACAAATTGAGAAGACGTTGGGCGAAACAATCACATGCATCCCCAAAGGCGTGTTTAAGAGAGCTTCTCACAACCCTAACATAAGGGCCGCCCAGAAATACCATGTGGTGGAGGATTTATCACAAACCCCTTGTGCGATGTCTGCTTTGGAGGTCCTCCAAAGTTGTCCTTCCCAGAAGAAAGATTTCTTAACAGCTTTAGGGTCTACCGAGACTTGTAATCTGAGTGAAATCATGCTAGATACAACCGACTTAAAACCTCGTCTGCCTTACCACGTAGCATTTCAGATAGTAGTGGCTCATCCCATGAAAACTTTTACAAGAAATATTTGTCGCACTATAGTGAATGAGGGCACCTCGACATGCGTTATGTCGTTAGCATGTTGGAAGTCCATCGGCTAGCCTGTTCTATCTCCGTCACCTACTCTCCTCACTACTTTCGATGGTCATTCATTCCGACCACATGGTATCATTCTGTCTTTCCCCGTGTAGTTAAGAGGGAAGACCGTGTGCGTCGAGGTAGAAGTAGTCGACGCTCCCCTTGACTATAACCTTTTGTTAGGATGGAGTTGGACTTATTCTATGCAAGCTTTGGTTGCTACATTTTTCTGGGTCTTTTTGTTTCCACACGAGGGATGGATAGTGACCATCGATCAATTGTCTTTCTCCAGACCTGACCCAACTTTGGGGTCATCCATGGTCCCAATGATTGATAATACTCAACCAGGTGTTGTTAACGTAGGATTTGGTTTGTGCCCATTCTTGATGGGTACCTTCGATTACCCACCTCCTCACGACGATATCAAATTTATATCCAATCACCATAAGGTTGATATTTTTCAATTTTCGTCGTTCCGCACGACTTATTTCAAGGATCCATGGATACTTCCTTCCCCATCGGCCACGATGGATGAGAAAGGGCACCCAGGCATGTCCATGCCCTTGTCTTCCACTGAAGTAGCCTACTCTTTAGTCCAGCAAGCTTGAGCTAACACTAATCCAACTCCTGCACAAGAGTTAAATCCACTTCTAGAGCCTATTTGGGCTCAGGGTTCTCTCACCAACATCAATTCGTTACACTTAGTCTTGCCCTCTGACGAAGCAGTAATCGAAGCAATTACTATTCCAGACAAACCTTGGGAAGATATTCATCACATATCATATTTCCTCCCAGAGTTAAGCCGAATCAAAGCAAGAGAATTCATTGTGACTATGATGGGAGATCAGCCTTGTCCTATTAATCTCTTAGCTACACGCAAAATTTATGCTGAGAGAAATATGACAACTATCGCTGAAACTATACCAATCAATATCTCCCGAAACCTTGGTGTCGTGAAGAATGTTTTCATCGGAGCTGACTACTCCCTCAGAGAGATTCAACTCTATATAGATCTTTTTAAAGAATTCTGTGACGTTTTTTCCTGGTCTTACAAGGAGATACCCGACATCGACCCACAAAGTTTCGATCATGAGCTACCTTTGTTGTTTTTCAAGCTCGCTTTGAGATCCAAAAGAAACATCCGACAAGACTGCATTTATGCTTTTTGATCTCGTCTAGATTAACTGAGAAAAGTAACCATTATGGTGTCTTCTTTAAGCCCTTTTCAGACTCCTAAAGATGAAAATATTGTCGAGTGACCTTGTTTCTTCACACTTGTTAAATTGGTCCAGAAGAATGTTCCTTAAATAGGTCTTCTTTTAAGACCTTTTCAGACCCTCTAAACATGAAAATATTGTTGAGCGATCTTGTGGAATTTCACGCTCGTTAAACTGAAATTTGAAGTCACGTCTGTCTAACGGTAGTTTACCCCTTTTTCGGTCTGGACGGTCAACTGTACGAACAAAGGTATACTCTATGGAACTTCAATTCTCTAAAAGAGTACTCTCAGATATAATTTTATCCCTTTTTCAGGCCTGAGGGACTAAACTTATGAAGAAGGAACCCCCATGGAGTCCATAGTTAAGCTCTTTTCAAACTCCCTAAAATTGAAAAGATTGTTGAGTGACCTTATTCTTTCACACTCGTTAAATTGGTCTAGAAGAACATTCCTGATGGAGTCCATAGTTAAGATTTTTTTAGACTCCTTAAAACTGAAAAAATGGTCGAGTGATGTTGTCTTTATCACACTCGTTAAAATGGTTTTGAATAGACATATTGTCGGTGCTAGTTTACCCCTTTTTTGAACTGACTAGACTACCTTCGAAAAAGGTACCTCAATGGAGTCTCCTTTTATGTTTTTTCAGACTCTCTAAATATGAAAAACCACCGAGCTTACCTTCTCTGGGCTCATTAAACTTACATTGAAGGACGTTACCATTGTGTGTTTTGTTAACTGCATTTGCATACCTTATACACCAACCTTGTGACAGTTTGCTTCTGCGTCTAAACACCTTTGGCCACCGCAGGATTTTTCTCAAGTATCTTTCTACTAGAACATCAGTCTTGTCCTTGTGCCTTGAACTTGTATGTTTGTAACACTCATTCCTCCCTTGTAACGTAATATTTCTTTATTCTTTTTCCACAAATACTGAAAAGAAAAAAAAATCAAATATACCCCAAAAAGAGGAAGGGAAAAGCCTTTTGTTTATTGGTAGCATAATGAGTTGCCCTTGGATAAAGCACATATGTCTGTTTGTTCATCAGACTATGGGATGTAGTATGAACTTAGGAATCTTTTTCTCACTATATAGAGTTGTGTCCTCCACCATTTGGTTATCCTTCCAAACATATGGAGAGTTTGTGTTGCCTCCTACTTCGTAGACTTATGATTAACATACATGTTGCCTGAGTCTCATCATTTGTCATGCTATTGTCCAAGGAAATTTTTTCACCAAGCCTGAGTTGGCCCCTCTGCAATATGTCTCTTGTCCTCATACCCGGCCATCCTGAACATCCAATCAAGTCCTTGTTCAAAATCACTGGAGCCTTTAGTTTGATCATCAAGATTATCAATTCCATGACCGACGAGCCGTCGAAGACCTTGGGTAGTGCAGTCGTACACTCATATTACACTCCTACACGAGTTTTGAAGATTTTGAAATTGTTTCTCAAGCTCTGAAGATCTCATCTCTAGCCATCAGGTCGAATCAGCTTCTGGAAGATGGATACTCTGTATGTATATCTTTCTAATTTCGAGATGTAGCTCCTCTATGTATTGTTTGCGGCTACTCTTTATAGTTATTTGACATGGATCTACAATGTATTTGATTGGTAGCCATGGTTCTATTTTATCCTGAGAATGGGTATGCCCGCCTCAGTGAGAAATTTGTTATTTTGTAGACGACACCTCCCAGTTCCTGATCCTTGGGCTCAATCGTTCGACACATTAGTAAAGAATGGTAATATATTTCGGCCATCAGATGCTTTTTTCACCTCACACATTAGGGGACATCTTTTATAACCCTAAATTGAACCACACATGCTTACCTAACATCATGCCAACTCATATCCCTTCTTTTCCAAAACACTGTTGAACAACTCTTTGAAAATCCTCTTGAATAAAGGCCCATGCTCCCTAACTCATTACTGCATGCGTGTACACACTAGCTAACCCAAAACAGCCTATGTGGACCGACAAAAGCATGAAAAAAAGAAAGTTGCTGACGGAAAAAAAAGCTATGGGTGAGTTAATTGAAACTCCCGGCCATGCATGGCTGAGGATTCATCCAAATACTTAGCTCCTTCTAGCCTATAAAATAAAGGGTAGGGGTACCATTTGGAGGAGGAAGAATATATCAAAGAAACTCTGCCCATTTACGTATTCCCAATGTCCCAACCCTTTAGCCTTTCTTTATGCCAAAGGAGATTCAAAGCAAAGTAGTTGAAGGACAGAAGAAGAGGAGCCCAGGATCAGATTCGAGGAGCGGTGGTCGGTCTCAACTTTTGTAAGTTGACTCATTTTAAGTAATAAAGAGAATGTTTTTCCCATCCCAATTCATGAACTATTTATACTTTGATCAGTATATGTTTTGATTTCTAACCCATTAGTATATAAGTAGTATGCATGCATAGTTGTTTCTTGTCTTGAATGCAGGTCAGCTTTGGAAGGAGTATTGCGAACAAGTAATCAAGCTCAACAGAGGATCGACATCAAATGCCAGGAACGAGGTAGGTTGATCTTTCCATGCATTTACTAAGAAAAGGGGATTTAAATCTAGGGATGAAGGTAGAAAGTAATTTCTATTCAGTCATATCTACATGCAAAGTCTGGTCATATCTTCATGCAAAGTCTGAACTCTATTTGCTAGTCTGTAGGGTGTTTTTCCCAACAACAGACCCCCGACCCACCCCATGGAAGTCACCAGTGCAAAAGTAGTTGACATGCTTACCCATAATAAACTCAGTCCATAATTTTCTCAGAAAATATAAGGGCATCTCATTGTTATTGCAGGGAGATTTATCAAAAACCATATACCACTTATCCATCCAGTTTTGAATAATTTTTGTATGAATGTGCTAGTCAATAGAGATGTGTTTCTTGGTCAATGGTATTTCTTGTCCATTTCTAGGATCCCTAAAAATAGACAACATATTTTTTTTTAAATGCCTAGTTCTTTGACTTGGTTTCTGTCCAAACCAGTGCTATAGTACTCATACATTTGTTCTCTATAATCATAAATAGAGGACAATGTCCACTTGCAACAGAATGCACAATGATGTCCAAGGAAGTGGACAAGGATACTCTTCTAGGCTCTTTAGTCTCCCTTAATTGTTCCTCAAGGGTTCATAATATAACCAAGCCCTCATCAATTTAAGTGTTTACATTGTGTGGTGGTGGTGGGTTGGGGTTTTGATATTCTTAGTTTTATTCTAAGTGGTTTAAATTGTCTTGGGGTTCCATTGTATTATATATGCTGCAATTTAAAATCCATGGCATGTAAATTAGGTTCATTTTTTTTTAAATACAAAATTACATTTGTTTTTTTAATTTAGATTATTGGGAGAAAAATACTAAATTGGATTAAAATTAAGAAAAATGTAACATATCTGGATATAGTGGCCCCCTCCTCCCTTTTTTCCTCCTCTCTAGCTCCATTATATTTTCCCAAATGAGAGAAACGCGAGCTCATTTTGTGTACAATGGGAACAAATCGCGCTCAACCCCTTTAAATAATTTTATCAGTAAGAATGTTTGCACGTTCTTAGGGCTGCACATGCATTCTTAAGACTGTGCAAACATTCCTTCCACTAAACCTATGTGGAAATCCACATGGAGGTTTGGCTCAAGATACAACAATTATTCTTTGAGAAATGAAATAAGGAATTGCGTTAGATGATGCTCATGAATCTACTAAACAATTATGAACATTACAGTTGTATATTTCAATAGTTGGTAAGAATATGGGCATCTGTGATTTAAATGCATGTCTAAGTTAGTTTCATTAATGTTAGATTTATGTGTTACTTTATCCTCTTGTTTGTTTTCAATTTTTGATCTACTTTTAGTGGGATTGTGTTGACTTTCTAGAGTGGTTATGGTTTTTTACTATGGATTGGGAAGAGATTTGAAGGTATTCAAAATAAAATCTCTTTCTTGGGGTAAGGTACAAATGTCACACATGGAAACATTGGATTTAGTTTTCTTCATGTATTCAATAGAACTGTACTCATAGCTTGTGTAGTTGGGCTATTCACTAAGGCCCTGCTATATTAGGAAACACTCGTAGAGGATTTGGATTGAGGGGTGGTAGTATTATCCTGAATCTGTGTGGGTGGTGTAACATTTATGAATGTTGGAGTAGGTTTGGTCGGAATGGTAGCATTAGTTACAAGTCCCTTTCTTCTTAAACTATAATTCTTTTGGGTAGGTTGGGTGGCCTATAAATATCTTACTGATATCTATCATAACACATCATTATCAAAGTATGTTTCCCGATCCCAAAGGAACATGGTAGCTTCCCTAGATGTGTCCCCTTTTTTAGTAGTTTCCTCAATGTCAACCTCTTGGGCTATCTTATCAGAAAGAAAATGTTGATCAAGTAACTAGTTTATAACTATAGTCATACTGTTGATCCACTGGAGATAGGTATTTTTAGAATGATTATATTTATGGTAGGTAAAAAATTTGTCCATCCCTACCTCCTCTAGAATTAAATTCATATTTGAGCATTCTAGGAGTTTGGGTTAGTTGTTGTTTTTTCTATGAAAGGGTCTAAATAGGGTTTGGTTGGATTTTCATTCCCTAGAATTATTTTTGAGGTCAACAACTTCATTGTATAACTTCTTGACCATCTTAATTACAACTTCTAAAATCATTGGGTTAATTTTCTGTAGGTTTGTTCAACAAAAAAAATTTATTTCCTACATTCATGGTATTATTGTCCTCTCCTCTCGGGTTCCCTACTAGGGTGACAATTTTCTTTCTCCACCTTCTTGGCTTCCTAAAAAAAATTCCAAAGCGGTATTAACATTCCTTTTGAAAAACATGGAAATATATGCATGCAAGGAAAATGTGTAACTACCACTACTCCCTTGGTTGGTTGGGCATTAATAATAATTTATTCATAAATTATAGTGGTGAAGTGTGGGTTGAAATATTTGATCCTTTCTTTCTCTTCCATTTTAATGGCTATTATCTCTTTTAAAAGAGTAGTTGGAGTTTTCTCTTCACCAAATTTACTAATAAACTCCTTCTTGAAATCATCTTAGCATATGATGGAGTCTATTGGTAAACTATAATACAAGGTATATGATTTGTTCTCAAAGGTGTAGGGTAATATTCTACATACCATGTCTTCATGTTTTCCATTCATCAACATTAAAGAACGGAGAATTTTTTTATGTGATCTTTGAGAACATGTGACTTTTCTAGATCGAACTTGGGTAAGATTATCTCGGGATGTTTGGGTAAATCAGGAAACTCCCTTCTCAATTTTAAGGTAATTTGGGACATCCAACTAGGTATACAAGTTGATTATCATCCATTTGATAATCTATAAATAGTTTTATAATTTCATTGGCTACTTCATTTAATTTAGGTTTAGGAGAATGAGGATATTGAGGTGAAGACGAGGGTGATGGAGGTTTTTTGATCCAAATCTTGGGAAATTTCTTGCAAGGTAAGTTATACCAATTATTCTATGGAATCAACCATAATGTATTGAGGAGTTTCAATACACATATTATGAGCTATCCCCCATCTAGGAAAAAGAGATGCTACAATTATATCTCCAATATTTTGAGTGAATGCCTAAGTGAGATGATGTAAAGTGTGGACTTTAGTTTTGAGAACAATGTACATGTTTTTAGGAGGTAAATTAAGGGTTTTGAAAATGGGATAAGTGTCTTTGATAGCAGTTTCTAACTAGGTATTGTTAGCTTTAGTATGGAAATGTCTAGGATAAGTTTCACAGGTTGAAGTTGTATAGGTTTGATCATGTGAATATTAAATATTTCTAACAACCATACAACTGAAGCCCTCTTTCTAAATATAGTTTATATTAATGTGGGAAAATTTCCCTACAACAAACATGGGTTCTTCCCAATATGAAGTTCCAATTAAACCTCACATCATTTGGGATAAGAGACCCATTCAAATTTTGTCCTAGAAACCATTACTTAAAAACAATGGGGTTTGTTGATGGAATGCAATATGCAATTACTCTAAGTGAAAAAATTCAATTATTCTAAACTAACCTAGCTAATAGAAGAACTAACTAACTATATAGAAGGCAAGTTATATATTTCTACCTAAACTTCATAAAAAGATAGTTGTTAGAGAAAAAGAACAAAGATATAAACATGAATGATGAATGTAAATTGAGTATTCTATAACAAGAAACCATTCACAACCATATACCTACCATCCTAGAAGAATAAACATCATATGAGAAACATGAGTGTAATAGACATTAAATTCACTGAAGAATAGTCATCGCATGAAAAATATAGCCTTATAGTTGTATAATAGATAGTACTAACAATAGAAATAGTTCATACAGAATCCATCACACAACACCATTGATTCTATTCAAAAAATGGCCTTGATGGATTCTCCTCATTAAATTTCTTGAATTAATTCTCAAAATTACAAAAATGCAAGAGCCCTTGATATAAGGTGCTTCTGGACATATATAGTCTATAGGTTGCAACTGTTTCTTGGTATTTCTTACATTCCCTTTGATAACTACAAAATTTTTACTTGCTCTATTTTTTCATTTTACTAAACTTTAGGAAACTATAAATTATTTGTAAGAGACTATAATTGGCCTTGTTATTTATCTTGAATATAAGCCACCCAAACCTCATGTTGGGAAGATATTTCTAATACTCAACTAAAAACCAATTGTTCTAAAGAGAATTCATAAGATATTTCATTTTGGACATAGGGACCATATCTCTTTTTAGTGTGCTAAAAAAGGAATTGATCATACTTATATCTCTAGAGGGCCCAACTATATACTCTTTTAATATGCCTTTAGTGATTCTAGTGACCATCCCAATTATAATTCCTCTAGTATTGATATGTTCTTATAAATCTACCAAAACTTCATCTATGAGCCTTGATGAACCCTTATCTCCAAAATGCAATAACTGGAATCATTCAATCATCCTCTTAGTGCCAACTATGTGTAGACATTTGCAATTGCTAATTGATGCAAATATTCATTTTTAAGTGTAGATCATGTTGTTTGACAGTTAGCTAGCGCTGCATAGTTGAGATGGTTCTCTCTTTTTGTCATCTTTGAAAATTTTGGGTGTGTGTTTTATATTTTTATTTCCACTTCTTTGGCCTGTCCATAAAAATATTAACTCCATACAACAACATTGTCTTGTCCTTGACCAATTCTAACAATGTAAGAACTTGTGTAGACAAGTCATGGAATTATTTTAGGTTTCCATACAATTGCCTCAAGGTTGTTCTCATCTCCTACAATTTAAAGGAATGAGATCTGAATTATATGATAGTGGTCTTGTCACCTTTGTATCACTTTACTTCTTACTCTAGGTCTTGGATTCTTTCTTTGTACTCCTTGATCTCCTAGCCATTTGTTGGAACACGGTTATAAGACCCTAGGTTCAAGTTATTTTAACCAACAAAACCTTCAGACATTGGCCCTTTTGACATCACTTGCATGCAAGAGAAGTCTCACTCGAGTCAACAGTTGGGGCTATAGGAACCAAGTTCCTACAGTAGTGAGGGAATGGGAGGTGATAATCTTAATCATTCTTACTTTTTTTTTAGTGTGCATTATCCTTTCTTTGTTCTTTATTTGTTACTTAGTGAATTTAGTTATATAGTACCATTACACTGCATATTGCAACATAAACCGTCTACTGTAACATTCATACCTATTATGCAGTGATCATATAAGATACAAATGTAATCTAACATGCATAGAGGGAATATTCATGATCAATCGCATAAAAGACAAGTAGACACAGTAGTTAATGTGGTTCACCCAAATTTGGGCTACATCCACAATGGTTGGATTCTTTATTATTCTTGTTGTAATCATCTGAGGCGTTCACATTGTGCTTACAATATATATATCATGCTATATTTATCTCCATCTTGCATGGCCGCTCTGCAGTGCAATCCTTTCTCTCTGCAACGTCTCCCTAACATTAAAAAGTAGATCTATTCATTCTTAGTATATTCTCTCACTCTTCTCCCAGACTGACCTCATAACAGAATATAAGAACCCTTAATATTCCCAACCAATTAGATATTTACATGTAAATTCTAGGGCTCAAAACCCTACTTTTCTTATCCCAAAAACCCAATTACATCTTTTTTCGACACATGACAACTTGTGTTGACTTGTTGTTTGGGATTTATTTTCTTGCTTTTACATCTTCATGTTTATTTTTCACTCCCAAATGACTTTCCTCATGATTTTGCATGTATTTCTAATTTTGGCATGCTGAACTTCTATCCTTCCTTTTCACCTGCTTTCTTCTCTTGCTTTCTTCTCTCCTTTATTCTCCTTCTTTATTCTCGGCTAAGTATATTCTTACCGCGCACTGCAATCCTGTATGTGCCTCTAATGCGCAGTCTCGAGTCCAAATGTGCCTTTTGTGTGCACTTGTTGGCACAGGGGCAGACATGGGGTTCAACGCTTCAACAATGCACCAATAAGACCCTAACTACTAGCCCTTTTGGCAACATTTGTGAAGCAGGTGAATTCTCACCCGAGGTAGAGGCAGGGGTGGTTCCTGGATTCAAGTGTATACAACCTAGATGGGACACAAATATGTCATCACAGTATTTAATAGAGAACTTAGCAGTTAAAATTCATTAACATTTAACCCTTATTCACATCGCAGGTTGAAACCCTAATTACAGAACAACGCGGTACTCAACAAGATCTAACACATCCAAGCACTTAGCACATTGATCCAGATTTTATGAGTAGAATGAAATGACTACAGATTATTAAAATGTTCTTAACAAAAAATAACAAAGATACAATAAAACTGGTTTTCTATTCAATAAGGAAATAAGATGAAACTGTAAAATGCAGCAAAAACAAGCTTGTTGGAATGGTGGCGGCTTATCTCTCAGAAGAGATGTGACGATTGTGCTCATTCACAAGAAGATCATTACAATGAGGATCTGAAGGCCAATTTACAATAAACGAGAATGCCAAAAACCCTAGACATCCAAAAACCTAACCCTAGGAGATGAAGCACCAAAAGTCATGTGGGCCCCATCTCGATAAGTTATTACATCAACTTCCTGGGGTCGTAACTTTTACATACGATCTTCGTTTTAGGCGTATGATAGCCCGTTGGAAAGGTGTCATTGAGGAGATTCTTTTGAGGGATCAATAATTACTTTGGCTATAATTGAGAATATATATCCCAAAATACCTTCATTTAGGTCTTCAAAATGGCCCTAGAAGTTAAAACTACTAAAAATAGTAAATTGCCAAAATTGCCAGAAAATTGTTTTGAGCCAGTTGGAAAAGGTGGGTGGCCACTGATATCCACCTGGATCAATAATCCCTCATGAGAAAGCAATGGTATCCATTGCGTTAATTTCCCCTATCATATGAGGAAATTTCTGCTAAATTTGGCCTCGGGTGAGCCACTTGCCTTGGTGCAGGAGATGCCCTGCTTTGACGACTTGACAAAGTTGGATCCTTTGTTGTTGAGTTCCCTTGATCTGTGTTTCCAAAATATAATAAGTGGATGCCTGTTTTATGGAGTAGGGGTTGATATTTGTTCGTGTTATTTGTTCTACTACGTCTGAGGTGTCCAATAATGGTGGGAAATAAGGACAAAGGAGATCCACGTTGAACACTGGGTCCAGGCCAAGGAAAGGAGGAATGTTGAGATCAAAATAATTATCCCCCATGACCTTGGTGATGGTGTAAAACTCATAATGGAGTGGGTGAAGTTCCCGATGGGGTCTTGTAAGGCATTCTTTATGCAAGTGCAACCAAACATTTCCACCCACCTGAAACTTATGTGGTACCCGATGTTGATCATGGCACTACTTATACTTGTCATTAGAATTCTATAGGATATCTTGAACCTATTGGAAGATGTGGTGGATCTTCTCAATGAACCAAGTGGCTTTGTCATCTTCATTTGGAGGAGGATATGAGTTGGTCGAGGTGATTGGAAGGGGAAGTGTAACATCTATGGGACCCAATGGTTGGAATCCCAAACCCACTTGAAAGGGGTTGTGGCCGGTTGAGTTGGTTGGTTGAGATATGAAGGGCTCAGTTGTATCTATGTTGGACATAGGGAAGGCTCTCATCCCATGTGTGAGGTTTCTTTGAATTATACATGTGAAGGATATGCACAATCATTCAATTTACGAACTCAGTCTAGCCATCTGTCTGTGGGTGGAAGGCCATGGATTTGGTGAGCTTGGTGTCCAGCAGTGACCAGAGGCTCGACCAGAATGTGCTGAGAAATCGACTGTCCCGATATGAGACCTTGGTTTGTGGGATTCTAAAATGTACCCAGATTCGTTCAAAGAAGAGCTTGGCAGTGGCCTCTACTGTGATGTTCTTCTTACAGGAAACCAGAATCACCATCTTATAAAAGCGATCAACAACCACAAAAACATAGTCATTTCCCTGCTTGTTGGACGGGAGGCCCAACATGTAGTCCATTGAGATGGATTCCCATGGTCTGTTAGGAGTATGAAGAGGGGTGTACAGGTCCTATTTCTTAGTGGCCAGTTTGGCGATAGTGCAGGAAGTGCATGACCTGATATACTTGATGACCTTCTGCCAAAGTTTTGGACTTGATGTTGACGTGGAATTGTTGCAAGTATGTGGACCAATTTTAATGCAGATCATTCTGCAATTTTCCTTGTGTCTCCATGAACTATAGTGGCTTATGATCAGTGTGGATGACTATCTCCTTCCCAAGAATGTAATATCTCCACTGGCGGTAGGCTTGCATAATGGAGTACATTTCTTTGTTGTAAGTAGGGTACTTATGGACAACATCTGATAGTGTCTGACTATGATAGGCCACGTGGTGGCTGTGTTGAGTGAGAACAGTGCCCATCGCATAGTTTGAAGCATCTGTCTTGATCTCAAAGGGTTGTTGCAGGTCTGGCAGTGAAAGTACTGGGGTTGAGCACAAGTGTTGCTTCAAATCATCGAATGCTTGTTGTTGGGACCGGCCTCACACAAATTTCTCCTTACCACCAACCCTGGTTATTTGGCTGAGGGCCCATGCAATATGGGAGAATCCCAACACGAACCTATGGTAGAAATTGGCAAGGCCGAAGAATCTTTGAAGCTCAGTGAGTGTGGTTGGGGCTGGCCAATCACGGATGACTTGGATCTTGGCTGGATACACATGTACACCAAGATGATAAATGATGTAGCCCAGGTAATGGACCCTATCCATGCTGAAGGAGCATTTTTCCAAGTTGGCATATAGTTTGTGTTGTCGCAGGGTGTGCAAAACCTGTTGAATATGATGCAAGTGTTCGGCCCAAGTCTTCCTGTAAATGAGAATGTCATCTAGATAAACCACCACAAAAGTATTGGTGAATGGTCATAGGATATCGTCCATCATCCTCATGAAAGTGGTTGGAGCATTTGTCAAACCAAAGGGCATGAACATCCATTCAAAAATGATTTCCTTTGACTTGAAGGCGGTTTTCCATACATCTGTCTGTTCTATCAGGACTTGGTGGTAGCCAGACTTCAGATCAATATTGCTGAAGTATTTGGCCCCCATGAGTTGATCAAGGAGGTCGTTGATTCGGGGAATCGGGTACCGGTTTTTTATTGTGATTTTATTCAGGGCCCAATAATCAATGCAGAGTTGCTAGGTTCTATCTTTCTTTTGTACCAGCATGATTGGGATCCTGCAAGGTGATGAGCTAGGACAGATGTGCCCCTTGTGGAGTAGTTCTTGAATCCGTCACTTGATCTCCTCATTCTCTAACAGAGAGAGACAATAGACTGGCCCATTGGGAAATGGTGTGTCGGGGGTCAGATTGATGGGGTGCTTGACCTGGCAGTGCAAGGGTACCTCTGTAGGTGAGGAGAATATATCTAAGTATTCTTCCATGACCTTATCTACTTGCTTCTATTGTGTGGAGAGGTCAACTGCAGAGACCCTGGATGTGGCTGTGATCTTTCTCTTACTTTGAGAGCGAATATTGAAGAAGACAAACTTCCCCGTCTAAGAGATAACCTTCATGCATTGCTTAGCAGAGATCAAGGAAATAGCACTAGGTGGGACTACCTCGAGTATCCTGTACAATTTCCTTTTCAAAGTGATAATAACACTACGAGGCCTAGATTCATATACAACATGAAGTTTCCATAAATAAGGTTGGCCCAAAAGAACATCACAAACTTCGAGAGGAGAAACATCACACAATACCTCATCTTTGAAGGGATTTATGTCATATGACAGTCGACACAGTTGGCTAATGCGGAGATCGCTTCATTGGCGGAGCCATCCAATGGTGTAGGTTTGTGGGTGAGGCGTTGTTGGTAGGGCTAGCCGCTTGAAAACCTCTTCGGAGATGAGGTTCTTCTGTCTACCACTATCAATGATGAAGTGCAACGAGGTTCCTTTTACCCACATCTGTGAATGGAATAGGCATTCTCCTTCTTCTGGCTTGTCTGGCTCACCAGGATGGAGCTTGCTGGTAGAAATAATGGCACTGGGTTCTACGTCAATGACTTCCTCTTTCTGGTTCTGGCTTAGAGTCATAACCTGCATCTGATTTAGAGGCTTTCACTTCGGCCACCAATGACTTCTTTGAGCAGCAATCAACAGTGTTATGCCAAGGACTCTTATGGAATTTGCACCACTTCCCAGTATCTTTCTTTTTATTTTTGGTGTCCTTCTTTGCTTGCAGCTTGGACTAGCTGTCATGATATTGTCTGTCATTGCTCTGTTATTTTTTCTATGGGTTGGGGCCACCCTTTCTTTGATTTTTTTGTGAGGGGTTCCCAAGCCCAAATTGCCGTGTCTTTTGTTTGAGCTTCTTCTTGATTTTGACAGCATATCGGTAGGCCATGCCCAAAGATGAGATGTCCTAAAATTCCATTTCAGTCTAGATGTATCTATGCAGAGAAACGCAATACTTGAGCACCATATGTCACTCATAATATTTGATACCCAGCTTGGTGCGCAAGGTATGGAAAATATTTGTGAAATATGGCACTGCTTGGTCTCTTTCTTCCCGTAGTGTAGTCAATTTGGTATACAAGTCGTCATAACTTCCGACAGGGTAGTATTGTTCCTTAATAGAATCCCTGAAGGATTCCCAGGTGGCGGTGACTGTAAATAATGATGTTTCCTCTATTTCCTTTTTCTCACAAAAAATTTCCCACCAATATTTGACATGGGGAACGGCTTTGAGGACTGCAAAAGTAATATTTTCTCTATTCGAAAAGTTATGGATAGAAAAATACCCTTCTAGCAGATTCAACCACATGTCTACAACATATGCGTCTATCTAACCTTAAAATATAGGAATATCAAAGTTTACTTGTACCTTGAATGGGGCGGTGCCTCTGCTCGAAGAAGATGCGTCACCTGTTGGTAGCCGTCGAAGGATTTGCATGAAACTATCCATCATCTCATTCCTTTGTTGCATGAGGGATTCCTCAATCAACAGTTTGAAAGGATCTCATGTCCCGTCATCTTTATTTTCTCCTACCATGAGAGTTTTCTTGGGCGTACGATGGATTTTGTCCTCAAGAGAAACAAGCTCGAGACCCAACTCTTTGTACTTCAACCTCGTTGGGGACATGCACTAAGACGACAAAGAGAAGACTGCTCTGATACCATTGATCTAGATTTTATGAGTAGAATGAAATGAATAAAAATTATTAACAGGTTCTTAACAAAAAATAATAGAGATACAGTAAAATGAGTTTTCTATTCAATAAGTAAATAAGATGAAACTGTAAAATGCAACAAAAACAAGCTTGTTGGAATGGTGGCGACTTATCTCTGAGAAGAGATGTGACGATTGTGCTCATTCACAAAAAGATCATTAAAATGAGGTTCTAAAGGCCTTTTTACAATAACCATGAATTCCAAAAACCCTATACATCCAAAAACTTAACCCTAGGAGATGAAGCGCCAAAAGTCATGTGGGCCCCGTCTAGGTAAGTTAGCACATCAACTTCCTAGGGTCGTAACTTTTGAATATGATCTCCGTTTTAGGTGTATCATAGCCCATTGGAAAGGTATCATTGAGGAGATTAATTTTGGGGGCTCAATCATGCCTTTGGATATCATTGAGAAACTCGATCTCGAAAAACCTTCATTTAGGCCTTCAAAATGGCCACAAAAGTTAAAACCAGTGTTGAATATGTCGGCGATATAACGTTAGTGTCGCGACATTTTCCGAAATTTTAACCCTGCTGAAATATTCATTTGAAAATGTCACGACATTTTTGACATTTTGAATGTTTCACGACACATTCATTGACCCATGACACTTTCGCAATAACTCGCGAGTCGATGGAAAGTGTCGGCCTGCTCCAATTTTTTGTCAAAAATAAACTGTGTGAGGGGTTTTAAAGCCCGCAGGTGGCTTTTTTTCTTTATTATTTCACTTATGAAGTGTGAGAGAGCTAGAGAGGTGTGAGGAAAACCATTGTGCATCTATCCAAGGAGGAGAAAGCCAAGGATTTTTCTTCCATTAGCGCCAACGAAGAGATCAAGATTTCCAGGTATGATCAAAAACGTTTTTATTTTCATTTGTTTGAAGATTTGAACTTTCTTTTTTCTATTTTTAGAGTTAGGCTAGGGTTTGCATTGTGCAATGTGCGTCTTCTTATTGTTTTTGAATGGAAGATTCAATCATTCTAAATTTCTAATTCATCTATCTCTTATTAATAATTATTTAACCTTTGCATTATGGTGTGTTTATTTTGGTTTTTTTTTGTGCCATAGGTTTAATATTTTCATCTAAAGAAAATGCCAAAGGCATTGGATCCAATGTGGGTGTATGGTGAACCAATGCAACTTCCCAATAGACAAGTATTGACATGCAATCTTTGCGGCAAAAAGATTTTTGCTGGAATTAGCCCCTTGAAATACCACCTTACCAAAATCCCTGGGTTTGATGTGGATCCTGGTCCAAAAAGTACCCCGGAAATTGTGCGTATTGCAAACCAATCACTCATTGATATGGCTAATAAGAGGGATGCGACTGAGGCTCACAAAAAATAACTTGCACGTACCATTGCAAATAGATGCAGTGGAACAAGTGCCTCTGAGGGGGGACCAGTAGTACCACAATCCCACTCCTCAGCCACAGGGCCCTCAACTTCTGCATCCCCCTCATCAACCTCATCTTACTTTGTGATGAGGTCAATACCTGGGGGGAAACCTTCTATTCGATCATTGATTAAAATAGAAGAGACGGAGGAGGCCGACAAGCTTGTGGCCAAATTTTTTCTTTGGAGTGATATACCTTTTAACATTGCCAATAACCCCTTCTACCATCCCATGTTTGAAGCTGCTGCAATTGTTGGCCCGGGGTATAGGGGCCCTTCCTATCAAAATTTGAGAGGGTGTCTCCTTCAAGGGGAAAAGGCCGACTGCACAGAAAGATTATCTCAGCTCAGGGAAACATGGAAGACCACCGGATGCACCATGATGTTGGATGGGTGGACTGATGGGAAGGGAAGATCAATTCTAAACTTCTTAGTTAGTTGTCCCAAGGGGACAATTTTTATCAAAAGTGTTGATGCAAGTGCATATACAAAAGATGCACAATTATTATGTGAGTTGTTGGATGGCTTTATCCGAGAGATAGGCCCGCAGTATGTTGTCCAGGTCATCACGGACAATGTTGTTAATTATGTTGCTGCTGGGAGGATGCTTATGGAGAGGTATCCATCCTTGTACTGGATTCCTTGTGCTGCCCATTGCATTTCTTTGATGCTAGAGGACATGGGAAAACTTCCTTGGATCAAGGAATTCATTGATTCAACTCGGAGTGTGACAAAATGTATATATAATCACACATATGTTATTTCACTCATGAGACAATTCACAGGGAACAAAGAGTTGGTGTGTCCCGCAATCACATGTTTTTCCACCACCTTCATTTCTCTTCAGTCGCTCCTCAAAAGTATGTTGGACTTACAAAGAATGTTTCTTTCTGATGAGTGGGCTGCTTGTGTCTATAGCACCAAACATGATGGGCAAGACATAGCCCAACTTGTGGGACATGACCTGATATTCTGGAGTGGAGTAGGGGAGGTATGTACTATTAGTGAACCTTTGGTAAAGGTTCTTCGATTGGTTGATGGTGAGAAGCCCGCAATGGGCTACTTGTATGAGGCCATGGATAGGGCCAAGGAAACTATCTACCAGTACTATGAGAATAAGGGGGAAGAAGGACTCACCAAGAGAGCTTAGATATGGGGTGTGATTGATGAGCAATGGAATAACACTCTCCATCGTCCCATTCATGCAGCAGGGCTCTACCTCAACCCTGCATTCGCTTATGCTTGTGGATTTAATTTTGATGGTGAGGTCATTGATGGTTTCCTCTAGTGTGTTCAGAGGATGGTGTTGACTCCAGCTGAACACTCAGAGATTTCTAGACAGAATGAGATATATAGGATGGCATCTGGGATGTTGGGCTATGATATGGTTGTCCAAGATAGGACCACAAGGATGCCAGGTAAGCTTCAATTTCAAATTTTGTTTATTCCTTTCTATATATTATATAAGACATTTATTGCTTGATGGAAATATGAAATATAATTCATTGTCTTCCTTTCATTTTATTCATTGTAGATGTCTGGTGGAAACACTATGGTGGAAAGCTTCTAGAGATGCAAAAACTTGTCGTTCGAGTGCTTAGTCAAACTTGCAGTTCTTCAGGTTGTGAGC
>ML788385.1:72306-95525 GCA_009831015.1 Picea engelmannii
TACTACAATCTAAGGTTGTGGGTGAAGCAACTTGATAAAGAACCTGACATAGAAGCCATTTCATTGGATAACGTTGACACCACCAGTCAGTGGAGGGTGGAGATTCAGGAGCCTGAGATGGAGGAGGCCCCCGAGTAGTTGGAGGAGCATGAAAATAATTTGATGGAGGAGGAGGAGGAGGGGGCAACAGAGGAGGTTCCACTTCCAGTGGATACAGAGGATGAGGAGGAGATTGGACTTCCAGTGAATCCAATGCCACCACCACCTCCACAGAGAGCCATACCTAGAGTTGGACTTGGGTCTGTTGGGACTGGGAGGAGGCAACACACTTTTCCTTCCACCTCATCCCCATCACTTACCACCTTAGAGGGAGCATCTGAAGCAGTTGGATCTTCCACTCCAACCTCATCTAGAGTACCTCCACGACCACCTACTGCTTCCAGAGGAAAATTGGTGCCCTTTACCCATAAAAGGGCTAGAGAAGCAACAACACCACGACATAGAGGGAATCAATGATTTGGATTCCTATGATCTATCATTTTCATTTTATCATGTACTGTTTAGTATCTAGATGCCTCATGATGATTCATCTCATGAGATACATTTATTTTGATCAGTTGATGTGATTTTGTATCTACTATCATCCTATCAGGAACATGTTTCAGGATTTTTAGTTTAGTAACGATATGTGACCACTTGACATCTTATGCATCTTTTTTATTTGTTGTATTTTCATATTGATGTAGAAAAGTGTTTATTTGATGTTGTTGTTGCTTTACAAGTTTAAAAAAATTAAAAAAATTGAAAAAAATGATTGTTTTTGTATTTTTTTGAGGTCTTGCCAACATATTCCGACATATTTCGACATTTTTTGCCGATGTTGCTGAGATGATATCTTCCGAACCCTCTCCGAAACTTTCCCTGACACGACATATACAACATTGGGTAAAACTGCTAAAAATAGTAAATTGCCAAAATTGGCAGAAAATTGTTTTGAGCCAGTTGGAAAATGTGGGTGGCCACTGATATCCACCTAGATCACAGATAGAAATAGATCAGATGTAGACTTATTCACATCACTAAGCACTAAGATACTATATCATATGCATCTAACAAATAGATTACAACACTAAGCATAAATCACAATAATCACATAACAACCATAAGGCACAAAGTAATCACAACACAAGATATATGTGGTTCACCTGAGTGTGGGGCTACATCTACCAACTCTTCTTCTTCTTTATTGTCTTTTGTCAATCTTCTTACATGCATAGAGCCTCAAACCTTACTCTTCATAGGACAGGATATCTGCATGCACCTCGCCAAATCCTCCTTCCCCGAGTTAGGTCATAGCACAAATACTTCTTACACAGTCTGAACACAATCTTCTTACAATCACTTGCACTTATCTTTACAAGTCTCAACACACAATATGCACAAAGCTTCTAGATCTACACTAAGTTGATTCTACTAGGTCTAGTCCTTCTTACAGTCACTTGCACTCAGCTCTGCAAGTTCTCAAGATATAGTATGCATGAAGCATCCACAACTATTCTCACTTAGCTCACCACAAGACTTATCTTACAACTGACTTAACACATTATCACATAGCCTCCCCACTGCATCGCCTAAATATCTATTTATACATTACAAAATGGGCCTAAACATGAGTAAACCCATGGGTTGACATCCCATACCCGTTACATAAAACCTAAACCCAAAAATCCCTAAAAAGGGGGAGATATCCTGTGATCTTCACTTTGCCTTGCACTCTGCCTTCAACTAGCTTGTCGAAGTCCCAAAAATGGTCAAACATGACCAAGGTTCTTCAAACTTGGTCAAGGGACAACATGCCCCCAACACTCACTTGGGACTCATCCCGAGTCACTCTGCTCTGGGTATCTCTTCCTCAAAGGCCTCGATCTTAGCTTGAGTTTCCTTGACATGTTGCTTCACCAAAGCCTCCTGATAGACGAACTCCTGAATAACATTCCCAGTCATAGGTCCTTCCAAGCGTTGTTCTAGCTGTGCACCTTTTCCTTCAATCTCCTCAAACAATGTACAAGCTTGATCATGTACTGGCTGGAGCCTCTAAGTCACTTCCATGACTTTACTCTCGATGGCATGGACCTACTACTGAACCATGCGTGGTTCCTGGGACCATTTCATCCTCTCGACCGCTGACAATGGCTTCAACTGTGCTTTCATTATTGCTTCTTGCTACTTTGCCTCCTGGAGTTGTGACTCTAGTGTCCTTAGTTCAGGGTCCTTTGCAAGGTGCACGTAAGTCTGTGCACTTCAATTGATGATTTGTTTGCATTCTAAGGCCAATGCCTTAATTCTCTCGACTGCGCTCTAGGCAGTTTCTTCTCTTTGGTCTTGCACTTCGTACAGGGTGCTTGGCACTGCTTATAATTCAATTTTTGTGACTCTTTGTTGGAGCTGCTAAATGGCTTCAACAAGCTTCCCCACTTGACTCTCCATTGGTCTTCTTCCATTTGTTCTAAGCCTATCACAGAGTGAAGTGCTCTAGTGACTGCTTCTTTAACTCCAATCTGCTCTGCGAGCAACTGTTCTTTCTCCTTATGGATCTATGCTCTATCCTCTGCGAACTTTTCCTAGAGGTTGTATTTTTCTTGCTGCACAACCCAACGTTGCTATATGGCTTCGTCTTTTTCTTTCTTCAATTCTTGTGTGGCCTTCTCTTTTTCTTCCTGTACATGGCGAAGGTGAGCTTCGGTAGCATCTGCTAGTCTTCGCAACTGGGCAGGCTCATATCCCAACTCAATCCCTTCAAATGATGAAGGTGCAGAAGACACTACGTGGATAGATTAGAGGGCTTGTTGTACGCCTTTCATCTCTGCTTCAATCTGATCATACATGGTTTCTTGTTTTTCTTCATTGTGCTATAAAATATCTTCTGATGTATCTGACATGATGACGATGATGAGGTCAATGCCATCCACCGTGAGCACAGTCTGCAACTTGGGCTTACTATCTTTGGACTTCTTTCGTGATGAAGGTTTTGTGGGGTAAACCTTTCTTTTCTTAGATGTCTCATCCTCCTCAAGGGGATCCCTAGGCAGTGTTACTTCACCCTACTTCTACTTTTCTTCTTCCCCTTTGTCTTGTTCTTTATCAACTTCATCACTTCCTCCTCCTCTAGGTGAATTTGGGGTAGTCTCTTCTGATGCATTGTTCAGTTCCAGTACCTCTTCCTTATTCTTCCTTCTACTACTGTTGGGTGCATCATAATCTTCGGGAGTGACCATAGGACTTTCAATGAGGTCGGGGTTAGACAGTTCTTCCTGGTCGACTGGTATAAGGAACTCTATCAACCATTCCTTAGTTATTTCTTTCATGTCCTCCTCTGTGAGCATATAGTAGGATTGGATTTCTTCTTTATGTTTGTCTGCGCATGCAATGATATAAATAGAATGTCTATCCACACAAAACTTCACAAGGGGAATGAACCTATGCAAGGTGTTAGCTCCCAAAATGAACCTGTCCCTATGGTCGCATTTTGTGGTGGATAGTATGGCTATTGGTAGTTTTCTCAAATTGATTTTGATTTTTTCTAGATGCAAGACTTAGGTTTTGATCTTTGTCTTAGAAATAAGATGACCCATAAAAGTCTTCTCTTCAAAATTTTCATAAAATGTTTTCAAAAGCTAACGCGTGCTTAAAAGATGATGGTTAGCTGGTGAAAGTGGAAACTTTCACCAGCTAAGGAGCATTTCTCACAGGTCGTTAGCTGGTGAAAGTGGGGATTTTCAAACATCCAAAGAGCGTTTCCTGCAGGTGTGCGCTGGTGAAAGTGGTGAGTTCCAACAACTAAGCAACATTTCTCACGGGGTGGTACGCTGGTGAAAGCGGTGATTTTCAACAGTTAAGGATCATTTCCCACGGTCCGTTAACTGGAGAAAGCGGGAATCACATGTGTTTTATCCACATTTCTAAAAATCTAATGATGATACGATCATCCCACGTCATGCAAATCCAGAATGAAGCACTGGTGAAAGTGGGTAATGATGGAGACTCAGGTTTGCACCTCAAAATAGGATTACAAAGCGGATCCTATTCAGTGACGCATGTTGCACACTCATGGCGCCGGAAATGGAAAATTTGAATCCATTAACACAGGTACAGAGGCTGTACTACCTGGCTGACAACATCAAATTGGTTCATCACTTCTCCAACACGCATAACTCTCAAATGTATGCTAAGTTTATAATTTTGAAAGATAGAGCCGACTCCCGAGTGCTTTCAATAGCGCAAGACTTCGGCCAGAATAGAAATTTGTCGTGTTGTGTGTGCATAAATCGTTTGGAATTTTGGGTTGTAGATGGCGAGGAGACTTGGGTATTTACTAAGAAAGGAGTTAGAAAATCTATATTTCCTACATATGCATCCAGAAATCCAGAAACACTTCTCAAATGCAGGTTGCATTGAATTTGTTGAGAGGTTGCAGAATGGTTGCCACCAGTCGACAGCAGAGGCTTTTGCTAAAACATTTGACGGGAATAAGGCTCGTGTTGTGTCCTTGGAGTTCATTGTAGATGAAGCTGCCATTGCTACGGTGACCAACCTACCAAGATCGGGCCAGAGTTGGTTCAAAACCACTGCCACCAAAAACTTAAACTTCAGAGCTTATTTGAAGGAAGAGTTCAGGCATAATGCATGGAAAAAGAGCATGTCAGTTTCCCATTTAGAAGATGAGTGGCGGGATCTATTTAAGGGAATCCAACTCTACATAACCTCGGAGGGAAGGTATGACAAACTCATGATGTATCATTTCAAGATCCTAGACCATTTCACAGGTAAAACTCTCCTCAATTTACCTTTTTTCTTACATAAGAGTTTAACTAAGGTTTGCAAAAAGATTAGGGCTCAACCCCTAAGCATGAAGAATACTCTGTGCCACCTTGGCCTTATTAAATTGATCATTATGGAGGAATTAAGATAGAATGGAAGGCGTTGACAACATTTTCTATTTTGGGAGGGCTTTGAAACTTAGACTCAGCCCGTAAATGAACAGGGGAGAGGTGGAAAGAAACAGTTGACTTCTCAAAGCAGTTCAAGGAAGAGGAGGACCCTGCTAGGACCTCCAGAAGATAGAATATATGGTGTGAAATCTCACAGGTCAAAGAAAATATTGAACTTTGAAACCACTATAGAGCAGCCTACAGAGAAGAGAACAAACATATTAAACTTGCCCTACACAGACTCAGAACCAGAGCAAGAAGATGAGAGCCCTGTCATCAAAAGTCCTGAACATTCAACTAAGTTTGCACAAAATTATGAGACCTTTACTCACACAGAGGAAGGAGAAACATCAAAGAGCACTAAGTCGAAGAAAACACAGAAAATCAAGCATCTTAAAGAGGTAATCGCTCAGCAATAGGTCTTAGAACGGGTAATCAAAGAAAGATACAAGAAGCTGTATGACAACTTTGCAAAAACCAACACTGCTTTTGAAAAATTGGCTCGGGAAAGTGTCAAGGAGAAGAAAAGAAAACAGAAGATCATCAAAGATTACAATATTCTATGGTGGCTTGCAAAGCACCTTAAAAGGAGGATCAGAAGATTGAAGAAAAAACAAAAGAAAAAATCCCACCCAGATTTGAAAGTGCTTGCTCAGGTTGTTGTTAACATGCAAGGGGATAAATCAGAGACACATTGAGTTTTTTTGAAATCGCATTTTGGAGGTGAAAGTTCATTTTTGACTCAGATAGATCTTTCACCAGCGCAAAGCAAAATTTTATGACCCGTTAGCTAGTGAAAGGCAGTGCTTTCACCAGCTAACCAGCGAATTATAAAGCGAGTTAGCTGGTGAAAGCAAGAAAATAATTTTTGGAAGCCAAGGATGGAGCAGGTCATTTTTTACAGATTATAAAGAAGTTCCAGAGTATCGAGGGGATATCAACTCACTTGCAAAGGACTCTGCATCAGGGATTTGAGGGATTTTTGAGAATCACATGCTAAACAAATTTCCTCAAGTATCGATTATGAACGTTGAAGAAATCCAACTGTCAAGATAGGTGCCTTTCCATGTTTCATTACATCACAGATTCTAGGAGCTGAAGGATACAGATGGCGAATTTTTGAGATTGAAGATAATTCAAATGATAGTTTAGTTGTTAAATATTTATTATCAAGTTGTTTAGTTAGATTTGACTTCCTATTTTTAGATAGAGATCCATGTTTTTAGGATCTGTAAAACTGATTGTAAGAGGCTATAAATGCCTATTTTTGCTAAGAGACAAGGGTTCAAACTGGGAGATATTTGATGCTACTGTATAGACTCTTTTTGCAGAAATAAAGTTCAGTTTCCTTTCGTTTTCAATATCAGAGTTGTCCATCTTTCCTTTTCTGTACTTTGTTTCAGTTTATTTTAGTTCATGAAGATTGTTATCTCTTTATTGAGCTCATAGACTTGAAATTAAAGGATTCCTCTCTATCTTTCATTAATCCCTACATTCAGTTGTATTTGGAAATCAAGAATAATGTTCTTCATCCCCCCTTTCAATTACTTGATCTGATTATTGTTTCCTGAAAGCACTGTTTCTTTAGATGTGTGATGAGTTGTTTATTTCATTGATCATTAAAAACCCCATTGTCCCAAACACATAAAAACCATTATTTCTAAGTTACCAAGAATCCTTAGCCTACAACCCTAAGGAGTTTCTTGGAGTGATAACAAATTGGCGCCATTGTCGGGGAGACAAAATTCAAGCTCTTCTTCCCTGGGATATGACACATAGCTGATATTTGATGATAGAAAAAGATTAGACATTTTTAGTTGGTTGTAATCATCTATCTGGCGACTCCAGAATTTCATCCTGGCTCCTAAGAGGATCAGTACTAGGGTGAATCCTCAAGAATCACCGATCACACCAGTGTCCAATCCAGAACTAATTCTCAGAAAAGGAAAGAAAATTCAAGGTCAAACTCCAAGATTAGATATAGAAGGTAATCCTCTTTTCAGTTCTGGAAAATCTACTACATAAAAATTTGAGTTCTTTTCAGAGAACATTGATGAAAAAACAACTGTAAATACTGTAGAAGAACAAATTCTTTTTGATCAACAGAAAAATCCTAGTGATGATAAGTTGTTAGATTTTAATTTGATCGAAAAAACACCCAAGACTTTAGAAAGAAGCCACAATTCTTCTTCCCTTGAGTCTTTCCACTCTCAGCAACAAGAAGATCATTTGAACATTTATACTAGCCTCCTTGATTTTGAACATCTCCTCCAAGAGCTATCTGCTAAAGGTGAAGGAAATTTGGCTGGACAACTTGCTAGTTTTTACAGAGCCTCTTATCAGACCTCTTTCCCATTAGAAGATTCACCTCTTTCACATTCCTCCAGTGTTGAAGACTTGAAGAAGAAATTAACATTTTCCCCACCTCTGATAGTCATGGATGCACCATCTCCTTTGACTAAGATGCAACAAATCCTAGTTTCTAGGTATGCACCACTCATATTGCCAAACCTAGTATCAGCCATGCCAACGGGAGACTAGAAGGAGTGGTATTCATTTCTCCTTCTAATAAAACTTCTCATTTGTCCTTTAAACTCGATTTTAAAGTGACTAATAATATTGCTGAGTATGAGGCACTACTTTTAGGGCTGAATGCAGCCAAAGAGAGAAGCATTAAAAAATTGTAGGTGTTTGGAGATGCAGATTTGATTATTCAACAGGTGAATAAGTCCTTTCAAGCAAAGCATGTCAGGATGAAGGCATACAGAGATGAAGTGTTGAAGGCAATTCACGATTTTGCAGATTTTAAAATTTCATATGTACCTAGAGCGATGAATGAATTGGCTGATTCATTAGCTGTGTCTGCTTGTGCATTCATACCCCCTCTGCCTCATAAATTAACTTACGAAACTCAAGTTAAATATAGGCCCTCTCTCATTGATAATGTAAAATTTTGGAAGGTTTTTGAAGATGATGCTAAACTCACTAGATTCCTTGCAGTGATAGATGAGTTTGCAGATCTGCAGATTGATCAGGAGAACGAACATGACAATGAAATTGAGGAGTCACAATTCAAAAGAAAAATTGCAGCACATGAAATAGTTCAGTTGTCTACCAATATAATTCCTAAAGGTTTGGTCCCGTTGGAAAGGTTGTTCGATAACAATGATGTGGCTGTCAAATTGCAAAGTGGGGAAAAAGATTCAGAAGTTTTACAATATAATGTGGCTAGTGAGCAAGATCCTAAACATGTCAACTTAGCCTCACATTTGACTGAAAAACAAAGGGTTGATTATGGAGAATTGCTAAAGGAGTTTGCGGACATCTTCGCTTGGAAGTATGATGACTTGAAGACTTTTGAAACTGAGGTAATTCAGCATAAGATTCCCTTGAATAAAGACATCAAACCTTTCAGGAAGAAGCTTAGATCCTTCAACCCTTTGTTGCTTCCTACTATGGAAAGGGAAATTAAAAAACTGTTGGATGCCTGCATCATCATTCCCCTCAGATATTCAGAATGGATTGTGAATCTCGTACCGGTCAGGAAGAAGAATGGGGATATCAGACTCTACGTCGACTTCAAAAATTTGAATAAGTGCTCTAGGAAGGACAACTACCCTCTGCCTAAAATGGAGTATATTCTGCAGAAGGTGTCGGGATCAAAGGTGATGTCTTTTATTGATGGGTTTTCCGGATACAACTAGATTGTTGTCCATACGGAAGACAAATAAAATACTACTTTTACCACTCCATGGGGTACGTTTATGTACGAGAATATGCCCTTTGGATTGATGAATGCAGGAGCGACATTCCAAAGGGAAATGGGCATTGCTTTCGTTGGAGAGAAAGATAAATTTGTCCTGATTTATCTCGATGATATCACCATTTTCTCAAGCAGCCATGAACTTCATTTACAACACATAAAAAGGACATTTCTGAAATGTTGAAGGTATGGCATTTCTCTTAATCCAAAAAAATCAAAATTTTCACTTAAGGAAGGGAAATTACTTGGGCATATTGTTTCAGCTGATGGGGTAAAAATTGACCCAAAGAGGGTAGAAGAAATTAAAAATCTGTCTCTTCCTAGATCAAAGAAGGACATTCAGTCTTTCCTTGGGACTATAAACTTTGTCAGAAGGTTTATAGTAAATTTTGTTGAACTCACAAAGCATATCACTATTATGCTAAGAAAAGATTCTGAGGTAAAATGGACTGAAGTAGCCAGACATTCATTCAATGCCATCAAGGAATCCATCACAACAACCCCTGTTTTGATCAACCCCGATTTCTCCAAGGTATTTTACATTTTTTCATTTGCTTCAAGTGATACAATCACAGCAGTACTCTTGTAGAAAAATGCTGATGATCAGGAGAAATTGGTTGCCTTCTTCAGTAAGGTCTTGAGGGACACAGAGGTAAAGTATGAATTGTTGGAGAAACAAGCATATGCACTTGTCAAGTCATTGAAAGCTTTCAGAGTTTACATTCTTCAGGCAAAGGTAATAGCTTTCATTCCCTCCAGTTCAGTTAAAGATGTGCTTGTCCAACCCAACATAGATGGAAAAAGGAGTAAGTGGATAGCAAGGTTGATTGAATTTGATGTTGAAATCAAACCAACAAAACTTGTGAAGGGTCAAGGCCTTGCCAAACTTCTGGGAGAGGAAAATTGTAGGCTGCTCGAAATAAATTTGGTGAGAATTAATGAAGAAAATTTTCAGTCTTCAGAGGATAAAGAAGGTGAGAAAATGCAGGTCTCATCTCACTTAGCTGATTACAAATGGTACAGTCATATTATTCAGTTTCTGCAAACTCTATCAGTCCCATTAGATTTGACAAAAACTCAAAGAAGGGCTTTGAAGCTCAAAGCTATAAATTTCTGCATCAATGACAACTTGTTGTTCTGGAAAAATCCCATAGGTTTATTGTTGAGGTGTGTAAACCAAGAAGAGGCAGCTAAGGTCATGATTGAATTTCATAATAGTGAATGCGGGGGACATCAATATTGGAAAACCACTGCACGCAAAATCTTAAGATCTGGTTACTACTGGCCATCCTTATTTTCATATGTGTATGAGTTTGTGAAAATGTGTGACAAGTGTCAAAGGTTTGAAGGCAAACAACAACTGAAGTCTCTTCCCCTCAAACCTATAGTGGTCACAGGGCCTTTCCAGCAGTGGGGCCTGGACTTCATAGGTGAAATTCATCCGCCTTCTAGTGGTCAACACCGGTGGATCCTTGTTGCCACTGATTACTTTACAAAGTGGATTGAGGCTATTCCCACCCGGAACGCCAATCATACTATCATCATAAATTTTCTGCAAGAAAACATATTCGCCGGATTTGGCTGCCCTAAGAGAATAGTCAGTGATAACAGTGTTGCATTCAAAGATAAACACTTGGTGAAATTGTGTGAAGAGCTAGGAATTCAGCTGGTACATTCCACAGCTTACTATCCACAAGGGAATGGCTTAGCTGAGTCATCCAACAAGAGTTTAGTCAGAATTATAAAGAAGTTGCTTGAACAAAATGCTAGAGGTTGGGATTACAAATTGAAGTTTTCTTTATGGGCTGACAGGGTTACATGTAAGAAATCAATTGGTACATCTCCTTTCAAGTTGGTATATGGTATTGAAGCCATATTTCCTGTTCAACTTGCATTGTCGGTCGCAAAGTTCTTACAAGAAACTGATTCTGAACCAAGTGATTTGACTAGGAGAATTCATAATTTGGTAGAACTACAAAAAGATAGAGAGAAACTATTGGAAAAAATAGAATTGCATCAAGAAAGAATCAAAGAAACTTTCGACAAGAAATTCAAATCAAATGTCTTCAAAATAGGGGATTTAGTCTTAAAGTGGGATGAAACAAGGTAGGAGAAGGGGAAACACGACAAATTTGAGGCTCTCTGGACAGGTCCTTTTGTCATAACAACGATGCAGCAGAACAACACCTTTGTTCTCCAAACTCTTTCAGGCGAGGAAGTAGCAGGTGGCCCTTTCAACGGGTGTTTCCTGAAGATCTATTTCTCATAAGGCTTCCTTTGAAGCCCTGTTCTACTTGTACATATTCTTTTTCAGTTATTTTTTCTTTATTTATGTCATTTCAATAACTCCATGCCCAATGGTACTAGCAAAACTATTTTTCAAATTTCTGTTTTAAGTTGTAATAAGGCTACTGAGTCTAGCTAGGTTCTTGGTCACCTCATAGGGAGATGCCCATCCCAGTTGGAGCCAAATGTTAGCTCCCAAAATGAACCCGTCCCTATGGTCACATTTTGTGGTGGATAGTATGGCTATTGGTAGTTTTCTCAAATTGATTTTGAGTTTTTCTAGATGCAAGACTTAGGTTTTGATTTTTGTCTTAGAAATAAGATGACCCATAAAAGTCTTCTCTTCAAAATTTTTATAAAATGTTTTCAACAGCTAACACGTGCTTAAAAGATGATGGTTAGCTGGTGAAATTGGAAACTTTCACTAGCTAAGGAGCATTTCTCACAGGTCGTTAGCTGGTGAAAGCGGGGATTTTCAAACATCCAAAGACCATTTCCCACGGGTGTGCGCTGGTGAAAGTGGTGAGTTCCAACAGCTAAGCAACATTTCTCACGGGGTGGTGCGCTGGTGAAAGCGGTGATTTTCAACAGTTAAGGATCATTTCCCACGGGCAGTTAGCTGGAGAAAGCGGGAATCACATGCGTTTTATCCATGTTTCTAAAAATCTAATGATGATATGATCATCCCACGTCATGCAAATCGAGAATGATGTGTTGATGAAAGTGGGTAATGATGGAGACTCAGGTTTGCATGTCAAAATAGGATTACAAAGAGGATCTTGTTCAGTGATGCATGTTGCACACTCATGGCGCCAGAAATGGAAAATTCGAATCCATTAACGCAGGTACAGAGGCTGTACTACCTGGCTGACAACATCAAATTGGTTCATCACTTCTCCAACATGCATAACTCTCAAATGTATGCTAAGTTTATAATTTTGAAAGATAGAGCCAACTCCCGAGTGCTTTCAACAGCACAAGACTTCGACCAGAATAGCAGTTTGTTGTGTTGTGTGTGCAGAAATCGTTTGGAATTTTGGGTTGTAGATGGCGAGGAGACGCAGTGGATCTTTACTAAGAAAGAAGTTAGACAATCTATCTTTCCTACAAACACATCTAGAAGTCCAGAAACACTTCTCAAATGAAGGTTGCATTGAATTTGTTGAGAGGTTGCAGAATGGTTGCTACCAGTGGACAATAAAGGCTTTTGCTAAAACATTTGACGGGAATAAGGCTTGTGTTGGGTCCTTGGAGTTCATTGTAGATGAAGCTGTCATTTCTGCGGCGACCAACCTACCAAGTTCGAGCTAGTGTTGGTTCAAAACCACTGCCACCAAAAACTTAAACTTCAGAGCTTATTTGAAGGAAGAGTTCAGGCATAATGCATGGAAAAAGAGCATGCCAGTTTCCCATTTAGAAGATGAGTGGCAAGATCTATTTAAGGGCATCCAACTCTACATAACCTTGGAGGAAAGGTATAAAAAACTCATGATGTATCATTTCAAGCTCCTAGACCATTTCACAGGTAAAACTCTCCTCAATTTACCTTTTTCTTACATAAGAGTTTAACTAAGGTCTGCAAAAAGATCAGGGCTCAACCCCTAAGTATGAAGAATACTCTGTGCCATTTTGTCCTTATTAAATTGATCATCCTGGAGGAATTAAGATAGAAGGGAAGGAGCTAGCAGCACTTTCTATTTTGGGAGGGCTTTGAAACTCAGACTCAGCCTATAAATGAACAGGGGAGAGGTGGAAAGAAACAATTGACTCCTCAAAGCAGTTCGAGGAAGAGGAGGACCCTGCCAGAACCTCCAGAAGATAGAATCTCTGGTGTGAAATCTCACAGGTCAAAGAAAAGATTGAACTTTAAAACCACTACAGAGTAGCCTACAATGTAGCATACAGAGAAGAGAACAAACATATTAAACTTGCCCTACACAGACTCAGAACCGAAGCAAGAAGATGAGAGCCCTGTCATCAAAAGTCTTGAACATTCAACTGATTTTGCATAGAATTATGATACCTTTACTCACACAGAGAAAGGAGAAATCAAAGAGCACTAAGTCGAAGAAAACACAGAAAATAAAGCATCTTAAAGAGGTAATCGCTCAGCAAGAGGTCTTAGAATGGGTAATCAAAGAAAGATACAAGACGTTGTCTGACAACTTTGCAAAAACCAACGCTGCATATGAAAAATTGGCTCGGGAAAGTGTCAAGGAGAAGAAAAGAAAACAGAATATCACCAAAGATTAAAATAGTCTATGGTGGCTTGCAAAGCGCCTTAAAAGGAGGATCAGAAGATTGAAGCAAAAACAAAAGAAAAAATCCCACCCAGATTTGAAAGTGATTGCTTAGGTTGTTGTTAACATGCAAGGGGATAAATCAGAGACACATTGAGTTTTGTTGAAATCGGATTTTGGAGGTGAAAGTTCATTTTTGGCTCTAACAGAGCTTTCACCAGCACAAAGCGAAATTTTATGACCCGTTAGCTGGTGAAAGGCAGCGCTTTCACCAGCTAACCAGTGAATTATAAAGTGAGTTAGCTGGTGAAAGAAGGAAAAGCATTTTTGGAAGCCAAGGAAGGAGCAGGTCATTTTTTACAGATTATAAAGAAGTTCCAGAGTATCAAGGGGATATCAGCTCGCTTGCAAAGGACTTTGCATCAGGGATTTGAGGGATTTTTGAGAATCACATGCTAAACAAATTTCCTCAAGTATCGATTATGAATGTTGAAGAAATCCAACTATCAAGATAGGTGCCTTGGCATGTTTCATTACATCACATATTCCAGGAGCTGAAGGATACAGATGGAAATTTTTTGAGATTGAAGACAATTCGAATGATAGTTTAGTTGTTAAATCTTTATTATCAAGTTGTTTAGTTAGATTTGACTTCCTATTTTTAGATACAGATCCATGTTTTTAGGATTTGTAAAACTGATTGTAAGAGGCTATAAATGCCTATTTTTGCTAAGAGACAAGGGTTCAAACTGGGAGATATTTGATGCTAATGTATAGACTCTTTTTGCAGAAATAAAGTTCAGTTTCCTTTCATTTTCAATATCAGAGTTTTCCATCTTTCCTTTTCTGTAATTTGTTTTAGTTTATTTTAGTTCATGAAGACTGTTATCTCTTTATTGAGCTCATAGACTTGAAATTAAAGGATTCCTCTCTATCTTGCATTAAGCCCTACATTCAGTTGTATTTGGCAATCAAGAATAGTGTTCTTCATCCCCCCTTTCAATTACTTGATCTGATTATTGTTTCTTGAAAGCACTGTTTCTTTAGATGTGTGATGAGTTGTTTATTTCATTGATAATTAAAAACCCCATTGTCCCAAACACATAAAAACCATTATTTCTAAGTTACCAAGCATCCTTAGCCTACAACCCTAAGGAGTTTCTTGGAGTGATAACACAGGGTGTTCAACATCATGCGAGGGAAAGATTCAATATCCCTCTTCAGCTGCAGGTAATAGGTGTGGAAAACCGCGTTCGACTGCCATTTCTTTGTCATGTCATTCGAATACGAAAGCGTAATGAACTTCATATCTAGTGGTTCTAACGACTCAATGTCAGGGAAGGTTGAACTTTCCAGCATATCCCAATAAATGAAGGCAATGAGGATCAACAACAAACTTAAATGGAACTCGTAGCCCTAATCCTGAGCTTTGTGGAAGTCTTGTTCTAACTGGTTGATGAGGTAGCTCACCCAATTCATTTGTATCCCTTCAATGCATTTTCCCACGAGGTCGACAACAAAACTAGTGACCTATGTGGGTCGGTTATTCCTTACTAGCTTACCAGCAATCAACTGGTAGGCTAGGCACACTACACCATTCTAGATGGAGGCTACCTTGTAGCCTCGCTTCCCCTTCTCCACATTTCCATAGGTATCTTTAATTCTCTATGCTAGAGCGCGATTTGTAGCCTTCCTTGGATAAACGTCTTATGGGTCTAGTCCTTGCATACTCAACTCGGTGATCTAATGGATCAACGCCAGATCAATGATGATGCATTTGGCCAACCATAGATAACCACCATGGAAGCACGACAACATGATTTTAACGCAAGTGTTAACCTCCTAATTCCTTCCAAAATGTGGTATTTTCATTACATTCAGGATGGTGGACCTCGCGATGTCCATGGTCCATGGATGGGGGATTATCTTTGGCTTCTTCCCTATTATTTTGGTCAAATACTTATGTGGTGTGAGCATTCCATGGTTCTTGCGATCTCCCAAGTTGAAGTCACTGGTCTTCAATGTCATAATTTGTCCTAGTTGTGGTCCAATTGCGCGTATCCCCTTCAAGAGGTACACAGTGATCAAAGTGTAGTCGAAGTACCTCGGGACACTGCCACGAATAACCATGCCAGCTAGAGGCGGGATGTAGTCGGGAAGGATAGATGGAATGAGCTTCATGTTTGCCAAGTCATCACGATGCTTGCTCCACTTCTCTATCACAATTCTAGAGGGTGCATATCGACATATAGTCGATGGAGAGGCTTGTAATACTCTCATTGATGAAGCATGTGCTCCTTCGGATATGACCTTCTTAGCCATTAAATCTATCATAATTTCCTCTAAGAACTTTTCTACTACGTTTCATTCACTCGACATGCACGCTCAAGATAAGATATCTCAGGTAGGCGGACAAATACTCATAGTAATAGAATGGGTGGCAAAGTCTCAGTAAGAACTACATGATAACAATTAATTCTCTACGGGCTCGAATACTTTCAATTCGCAAAAGTGTTCTCAGTGCAACATTCGACAGGATAAATAGACAATGTTGTAACGAATTCCTCCAACGGGTCAAAAGGCCTCAATCGCTGTGATTCCATCAGTTATGGCGCAGTCCCAACGGTCCAATGGAGATCTTTCCTGCCATAAATGTGTTTCTAGCCGTTCTGGAGTGTCATTCTAACGGTCAAGATGCCTCCAACAATAATATTTCTTTGCCATGGAGAAGTGCCAATCTACGCTACTCTGTTATTCCGGTGAATTTCAAGTTTTGCAAACCTTCCTTCTACGAAGTCTTCTCTGGGACTTCCTACAATTTGTCTAACTTTGCTTTCTTTTTGCTGACATTTCTAGCTTTCTTTCCTACGATTTGAGTCACTGGGTTCATTTTTCCATTTTGATTCTTATCTCCTCTTGGCATAGTAACTTCACAATGCTAAGGATCTTTCACAGAGTTCAAGAGTAACACTTTTTTTCTTTCTGGAGTAGGTTCTCTACTCTCTTGTATGGACAAGTGTTTCAATTCTTCATGTGTTCTTTCAACTTCAACAACCAGATATCTGGCCATTAGTAGCTTCAACTTGTCCTCTTGTTATTCCATTAAGTGAACTATTCTTCTAGCCATGAAATCCCTTAGTTCTTTGTTTTTTTGTTCCAAATCTTCCTCTTCTTCTTTCCTCCGGACCTGATCTTTCTCAATCCAGGTTTTTCCTAGAAAAATAGCAAATAGGGTGTTGTTCTCAACAAAATTAATGACCTCGAATTATTCCTCTGTCGAAGTTCCATGAGCACTCATAGATATTTGGGTAAGTCTTCCACATAGGGTTATCAACTTTCCTTTAAACAATCCTATTCTTCCCAATGCAGGAACCATATCAGGCTTCCCTAAAATTTCCCAAGTTCTTTCTATCATGATATTCACCTGTGTTTCCTCATCCATAACACAGTCTATGTTGAAGTCTCCTATTATTGTTTCTATGCACTCCTTCTCTTTTAAGATCTCTGATAAGTTGATGTCTATGTGATCATTCAGGTTTTATTTCATCTGTAATAATATAGTCTCTGACTATTTATGGGGTTCTATCATATTCTTAGTCTCTTGACCTTTCTCATGGTTTTCTTGTCTCATATTCATCTTTTCAACTTTAGCAATCATTCTAGGGAAATCGAAAACTTCATGGTCCATAGCTTTACAACAAAAAAAACTAGGACATCTACCAGGGCATTCTTTAGCAATATGTCCCAGTTTTCTGAAACTATAACAAAGAGTTAATCCTCTCTTTATTTTAAATGATCCCCAAACTTTCTTGTACTACACACTGGGATCACAGTGTTGAACCTGCAAAAATTTCTTTCTCAGATCCTGGATCCATTTCTTAGTCCAAACATTCTTTCTATGCACAGGAATGACATATCTTTCACTATTTCTATCAAATCTATTCATATCAAATCTTCTTTCTTCTAGTTGTGCCCTAGTTTTTAGGCTAGGACAAAATCTATCAAGCATTCCCAGATCCATTCTTTCGAAACAAAAATTTTCACTTATCTTACCTTTATTAGAGCACAAAGCGTTAAAATATTACCTCTTTTCTTCAGATCTGATTCGTTTCTTAGCAGAGAGATTTAATATCTTACCTCTTTTCCTCAAATCAGACTTCTTTTCTTAGCACAAAGCTTCATAGTCAGTAGAATATTGTGCACTACAGTAGTAGATCTATGCACAAATATTTCTTCTTTTCTTCATTTCCAAACAATCACAGTTTTAGGTCCTAGCAATGGAACCATTTGTTGGCACAGGGGCAGACCCGGGGTTCAACGCTTCAACAATGCACCAAAAAAACCCTAACTATCGGCCCTTTCGACAACACTTTCAAAGAAGGTGAAGTCTCACCCGAGGTAGAGGTAGGGGTGGTTGCAAGAATCAAGTGTCTACAACCTAGCTGGGACACATATCTGTGATCACAGTACTTAACCGAGCACTTAGTGGTTAACATTCATTAGCATTTAACCCTTATTCACATCACAGGTTGAAACCCTAATTACAGAACAACGTGGTACTCAAAAAGATCTAACACATCCAAGTAATTAGCACATAGAAATAGATCAGATCTAGCATTCATTCACATAACTAAGCACTAATCTACTATATCTGATGCATCTAAAAAATAGATTACAACACTAAACATAAATCACAACAATCACATAACAACCATAAGGCAGAAAGAAATCACAACATAGGATATACGTGGTTCACCCCAGTGTGGGGATACGTCCACCAACTCCTCTTATTCTTTATTGTCTTCTATCAATCTTCTTACATGCACAGAGCCTCAAACCCTAATTTTCATAGGATAGGAGATTTGTACACACCTTTCCAGATCCTCCCCCGAGTTAGGTCATAGCACAAATCCTTCTTACACAATCTACACACAATCTTCTTACAATCACTTGCACTTAGTTTTACAAGTCTCAACACACAGTATGCACAAATCTTCTAGATCCGCACTAAGCTGATTCTACTAGGTCTAGTCCTTCTTACAATCACTTTCACTAAGCTCTACAAGTTCTCAACACACAGTATGCATGAAGCATCCACAACTATTCACACTTAGCTCACCACAACACTTAGTTTACAACTAACTTAGCACATTATGACATAGCCTCCCACCTACATCGCATAGATATCTATTTATAAATTACAAAATGGGCCTAAACATGGGTAAAGTAAACCCATGGGCCAACATCCCATACTCGTTACATAAACCCGAAACCCAAAAATCCCTGAAGAGGGGGAAAGATCCTACGATCTCTGCTTCGACTTGCACTCCACCTTCGACCAACCTGTCAAAGTCCCAAAAATGGTCAAACATGACCAAGGTTATTCAAACTTGGTCAAGGGCCAACAACACTCTGTTGTGCACTTCGCTCCTACCTTGTCTTGTTTCTTCTTTTGTTTTGCATATCCTCCATAATTAGGATTTTCATGAACACTCTTATCTAAAATGCCTATCCAATAGACCCCCAACACTCACCTATGGCTCATCAAGAGCCACTTAGGCCTTTTGCACGCTCCTCCATGCCTCTATGAAATTTTGGGAGGTGTCCTTTGTTTTCGTAACATCCTTTTTTATTTATTCCCATGTTCCCAAAATTTTGTCTACACCCTACACAATTAGGGTCGTGAGATTCTCTTTTATGTCATGCGCTACTTGCTTCACCTTTCCCTACACAGTTTCCAACTCTCTTATTACCCTTAGTGTTTCATATTACAATGGTCCTAATCGTTATTGAAGGATATTTTGTGAGTCCCTTAACTTCTTGATGGCCCTTCCTCCACCGGATTCGTGGATGGCCCTTCCTATGATCTGCACTTTGGTGTTATTCTGGATCCTTCCAAGAGCTATTGCAATTGTGTTAATTGTGCCTGCACTTGATGATGTAATTCTACTTGTTTCTTTGTTTCTTCCTCAATTTCCTCTTCTGAGGCATCCCATACTTGGTAGCTGATTATGTCCATGTCACCATCTATCAAAATATAGAAAAGGGGTACCTTCTGCGCTTTGATATTTTTGCATGGAGTTTCAGTTGGACCCTCCCCCTTGTCTTTTCTTTTGATCCCTGCTCTTGGGACTTTAGATTGTGTTATTCCTGATGTTATCGCACAAAATGTGGGTTGGGAAAAAAAATTGATCCCCTTAGCAACGACGCCAAAATATTATCGCACAAAATGAAGGTTGTGAAAATCCCAACCCAAACCACAAGACAACAACAACTAGGAGAATACCTACCCACTGTCATCTCAAGTAGGTACTCCTGTCACTTTAGAGGTGAAGTGATCACCTCAAGGTGGGAATCCTAGGTGACCCTAGGGAGAAATGAAATGTAAAGTGATACTTATTAGTGGATTCACTATAGGTCAAGTTTCTATATGAAAAGTATATTGTAAATGAGTCTCAGTAATGGTTAATAGTTTTCAAGAAGTTTAAGTACCTAAAAATGATGATACCTACCCTTGACACAAGAAACACCAAGTATACAAGCTATATGTTAAGTGGAAAATCAAGTTAAGCTTTTTTTACCTATTTGCAGTAGTAAAAAAATATATATATTAGCGAATAAATGACTATTAGATCTGCTAAAAAAGATACTTAAAGTCTAACAAATGATGAAATAGATGAGCTAGTGAACACAAGTACAAGTCAAGTAATAAAGCATATAATTTAGCATCAATGTAAGGATGTTATAGACAAGTATTGCAAAGATTTATTTTCAGCCTTATGGATGTAGAAAACAATTTGTTACATCAGCCCTAATGGATGAGTGTTTTGCAGCCCTAATGGATGTAGATTTAACTTTTAATAGTAGTAATACTTTCTTTTCCAAATAATATGCCTTAGTGGCTTAGAGACATGTATATCATATAGGTTAATTTCCACTTAAGACAATTTCCATATCTCAACTTTTCACGATTACCAATGCAATAATTTTTTCTCCAATGCACGAAGACAAGTTCCTTTCTATTGGAAAAATGGAGTCTCTTGATTAAATAAGTTGGATGAGTTACTTCTTTGGGTTTGTAAGGTACAAATGTCATAAATGGAAACATTGGCTTTAGTTTTCTTCATGTATTCAATAGCATTGTACTCATAGCTTGTGTAGTTGGGCTATTCACTAAGGCCCTCCTAGATTAGGAAACACTGGTAGATGATTTGGATTTAGGGGAAGCAGTATTACCCAAAATATGAATTGGTGGTGTAAAATTTATGAATGTTGGAGTAGGTTTATTCAAAATGGTAGCATTAGTTACAGGTCTCTTTATTCTTAAACTATAGTTATTTTGGGTAGGTTGGGTGGCCTATAAATATCTTACTCATATCTATCATACTGCATCATTATCAAAGTATGTTTCCCAATCCCAAAGGAACATGGTAGCTTCCCCATATGTGTCCCCTTTTTTAGTATTTTCTTCAATGTCAACCTCTTGGGTTATCTTATCAGAAAAAAAATGTTGATCAAGTAACTAGTTTATAACTATAGTCATAGAGTTGATACACTCGAGATAGGTCTTTTTAGAATGATTATATTTATGGTAGGTACAAAATTTGTCCATCCCCACCTCCTCTAGATTTAAATTCATATTTGAGCATTCTGGGATTTTGGGTTAGTTGTTGTTTTTTCTATGAAAGGGTCTAAATAGTTTTTGGTTGGATTTTCATTTCCTAGAATTATTTTTTAGGTCAACAACTTCATTGGATAACTTCTTGACCATCTTAATTACACCTTCTATATCATTGGGTTATTTTAAATTCATATTTGAGCATTATGGGATTTACTCCCTTCGCTGGTTGGGAATTAATAGAATTTATTCATAAATTATAGTGGCAAAGTTTGGGTTGAAATCTTTGATTCTTTATTTCTCCTCCATTTTAATGGTTGTTATATCTTTTAAAAGAGTAGTTGGAGTTTTCTCTTCATGAAACTTACTAATAAAATCCTTCTTCAAATCATCCTAGCCTGTGATGGAGCCTATTGGTAAACTATAATACCAGGTATATGTTTTCTTCTCAAAGGTGTAGGGTAATATTATACATACCATGTCTTCATGTTTGACAATCATCAACCATAAAGCAAGGGGGAATTTTTTATGTTATCTTCGGGAACATGTGACTTTTCTAGATCGAAATTAGGTAAGATTTTATCGAGATGTTTGGTAAATCAAGAAACTCCCTTCTCAACTTTAAGGTACTTTTGGACATCTAACTAGGTATGCGAGTTGGTTATCATCCATTTGATAAGCTATAAATAGTTTTATAATTTCATTAGCTATTTTATTTAATTTAGGTTTAGGAGAATGAGGAGATTGAGGTGAAGATGGGGGTGATGGAGGGTTTTGATCCAAATCTTAGGAAAATTATTGCACGATAATTTATACCAATTATTCTATGGAAACAACCAGAATGTATTAAGGAGTTTCAATACACATATTATGAGTTATCCCCCATCTAGGAAAAAGAGATGCTACATGTATATGCCCAATATTTTGAGTGAATTCCTAACTGAGATGATGTAAAGTATGGACTTTAGTTTTGGGAACAATGTACCATTTTTTAGGAGTTGACTTTGGGGTTTTGAAAATGGGATAAGTGTCTTTGAAAGCAGTTTCTAACTAGGTATTCTCACCTTTAGTATGAAAATGTTTGGGATAAGTTTTACGGGTTGAATTTGTATAGGTTTGATCATGTGAATATTAGGTATTTCTAACAACCATACAACTCAAGCCCTCCTTCTAGATCTAGTTTCTATTAATGTGGGAAAAATTCCCTACAAAAAACATGGGTTCTCCCCAATATGAAGTCCCAATTAAATCTCACATTATTTGGGATAAGAGACCCATTTATATTTTTTCCTAGAAACCATAATTAAAAACAATGGGGTTTCTTGATGGAATGCAATATGAAAGTACTCTAAGTGAAAAAAATCAATTATTCTAAACTAACCTAGCTAAGAGAAAAACTAACTAACTACATAGAAGGCAAGTTATATATTTCTACCTACACTTCAAAAATGATAGTTGTTAGAGAAAAAGAAAAAACACATAAACATGAATGATGATTGTAAATTGATTACTCTATAACAAGACACCATTAATGACCATATAACTACCATCTTAGAACAATAAACATCATATGATAAACATGCGTGTAATAGATATAAAATTCACTGAAGAATAGTCATCGCATGAAAAATATAGCCTTATAGTTGTATAATAGACAATACTAACAATAGAAATAGTTCATAGAGAATCCATCACACAACATCATTGATCCTATTCAAAAAATGTCCTTGATGGATTTGTTGGACACACCTACCACACTTAGAGGGGGGGGTGAATGAGTGTGGGGTTCTTTTTCCCAAAACTTCCCTCTTGCACAAAAACTCATCAATTAGCATTCAACATTTATTCATTACCCATTGTTTTCATTTATAACCATTTATATGTGAGCACATATCAACAACATATATCAGCAATATATCATCAACAAGTCATCACCACAATGAACACAAAGAACACAAGATGTATGTACAATTTTCTTTTTATTACGGACTACAATCCTTGGGGTTTATCAACAACAACTGAATAGAGTACAACTCTACAAGAGAACCAGCTGTATATGCAAGACTCAGCTTGCATTCTCAGCACCAACTGAGATGAGGCAACAATCCTCAACAGATATCAATCTGTACCATAAACAAGAGCATCAACCATGCACCAACCTGTGACAAACAACCTATAATCAACCTGTACCATAAACAAGTGCATCCAACCATGTACCAAGTATATACCAATCATGTTTCAACCAATCATCAACAATGACTCATCAATATGTACCAACATCATCAACTATACACCTCATGTATGTGCCAACTCATCAACTACTT
>ML788385.1:108923-218772 GCA_009831015.1 Picea engelmannii
TCACCTTCCTTGTGTCCTCATCATGAATTTCATGGGATGCATTTTCACTTTTGGGTGTCTTCTCTATTACAAGATTTCTCACTACTTCTATGATCTCCCCTTTTAATCCATCCATCTTAGTATCCAACTTAGCTTCCATTGAATCCATCATCTCTTGTATTTCATCTTTAGTTACTGTCTTCTTTTGTAAATCATTTATGTCCCTACACATTTCTTCACCTTCATCAAGAGTCCAATTAGGATTTTTTGGAGGCTTATTTGTGTAGAAGGTCCCTTTTTGGGTGGCATGTTGGTCAAATATCACTTTTGAGTCTTGATTTTGAGGTGGTTTTGCTAGACAATATTTATTCTTTTATATCTCCCAAGTTTCGGCCCTTCTGGGTATGAAACTTTCTTTTAGTTAGTTCTCTGATATTTCTTCTCTGCAATTCCACAGGTCTGATCAAAATTGAATGTGCCAAGTGGAATTTACGGTAACTTCCTCACAACTTGTCGATTTTTGTCATTTCCAGGAGATCTCACTTGTATAGAATGCCCCGCACAAATTAATTGATATAAAATTCTGAAACTCGCACCCAAAATACTACAGACTGTCCACGATCCAATGCAACTAGTCCCGCTCGATTTGGATACTCTAGCAAGAAGTTATTCTTGTTTTACCTGGAACACCTTCTTGAGACTAGTCAATAGGAATAGTCAGATACCCTATCTTACACAAGGTGTATCTACAAATTTAAGATGACCCAGAAGCTGAAATTTGTACCAAAAATATGTTACTAATTTTTGTAAATGGCCTCCCAAGTTCAGGGTCTGAAACATTACAAAAAATGTTTTATAGCGAAAATTCTGCAATGACTCATTTCAGGATGATTCCAGAACCCTATCTTGTACAGGCTGTATCTCCAAAAGTATAAGGCCTCAGGAGTTGAATTTTGAGTCCACCATACCTTGATCTGTCTACTAAAAACCCTCCAAGTGGTTCCTTCTGAAACGTTGTAGAAAAAAAGTTATAGCGAAAATTCCACGGTGTCTCAGATGTAGCAGTGAAACCCCAAGACCTTGAGCTCTGATACCATATGTTAAGAACCAAACATCAATATAGCATGGAAAAACCTCAGAAAAAGTACTCAACGCCTTGAAATAGAGATAATTTCAGATAATAATCCTCTTCGAGGGGGAAACCTCCTTTTACCCCACTTAAATGTTCAAGTACAAGATGATTCAAAATGAAAATGTCTCCTTGGTATATATAGGAGACTAGGAGGTATAATTACAACTAATAGCCTAAAGCCGACATAAATAAAATAACATTACTAATATAATATGGCCCAATTAAGGGGTAATGAGCCAACATTAGGGCTTAACATTCCCCCTCTTTCCTCTTAAGTAACCCAAACTCTGTAATATAATAAAGAAAATATTTTGTATCCCCCCAATGCCTCAATAATGAATCATCCAGAACCTCAATCCCCACAATATATCTAGGAGACAAATCCCTAAACCATTTCCTATCCTCACCATCAAGGATATGTACAAAAACTCTCATCCACACATATTCATTTTCAATGTTAAGATTATCTGCATAACTATAAAAGGATGAAAGGTGTTGTTCTAAAATTATGTCTTCCTACCCTATGAACTTGGGCATGTACTTGAGGTAATCTCCAACTGGGAGTGAATTCATAGGTTGAGGTAAAACAAGAGGGGCATATCTAGTAGCCACTATGGAATCCATCATGTTTCTAGGAAGATTAACACCTGCCATTGGGATGTGAACCGTAGGAGAACAAGGGGGATATTGAGTTGGGATAGGTAGGATTGTAGATGTGTTTCTAGGGGAAAGGGGAAATGTCTGAGTGTTGTAGGAGAATTATATGGGGTTCAAGGAAAAATAAGTTTCCCCCTCTTTAGATACAATGAATTTGATAGGAGGAGGAATAGGAAAACCCAAAGTGGGAAAATATTTTAAGCCTCTGGGTCTAAACCACTTTACAATATCGGGGGAAACGGGGGTTTCAAAAATTTCTCCTTTTAAATGAAGACTAGAAGGACAGAGTTCAATAATAAATATTTCGAAATATAAAATTATGTAAACTCCAACAAATGGTATAAAAGGAGAATTAGATACAACCACTGGAGTTTTAAAAAAAGAATCATGTAAATTACCAAAACCACCTAGTACAACAGTTGAAAGTCCTTCTTGTGAGGTCTTTCCTTTCTTGATAATATTTTTTGGGTCAGATTCAGGTGTTTCCAGAGGCAGTTGTGGAGTATAACTCATGTGTCTGCCTTTAGGAGCCACAACTGAAATAGTGAAGTCACCAGGTGCAAGTTGCAATCTTCAAGGTATTGATTTTTGATGCACCTTCAGAATCATAATTTCTTTGTCGTTCAATCCCAGGGAAATGTCTTTAATTTGTTCCCTGAAAATGACACCAAGAATGTTGGCACTGAGAGTCACCCTCATATTCCAAGAAGATAAGCCCAGTACGCATCAAAATGTTTGTGGAGGTGAGTTTATGAATGGATATTAAATGGACAAAGCTCTGTACAAGAATGTTTTAACACATAAACTATACAAGAAATGCATAGGGAAATGAGGTCGTAATTAACTTCAGTCAGTGGTTTAAGGTTAAAAGTGAGAAGGGGGGATACTTAGTGAGAAGGGTGGACAAGTCTACCATGAACATCCGATCTTCAAGCAAATTGGTGAAGAAAAACGTAGGCAGAAGAGCACTCTTGAACTTAAGTTTCAAACACATAAATATATCATAGAAACATAGTAATAAACCTCCATTACTATGCAACTAGAACAAATCATCTGGATCCTCCATGCACGAGCATTTCAACACAAGATAAAACAAGGTAACAAAGAAAATACTAAAAAAGGTCACAAAAGTACTATAATCAAACCTACATTACAATACAACTACAAACCTCATCTGGATCCTCCATACACGAGTGTTTCAACACAGATTAAAGAAGATGATGAAAGAAACTGACTTCTATTAATTCAAAAGTCTCAAGTCTCATACATAACCGAAGAACAACTATGGTATCAAAATATTACAAAAGAGGGAGATCTGCTCAACCATTCGATGACCTTAACAAAATATTGAATTGATCTATTTATAATCAGATAAGTCAACAACTTCCAGGAGTGTGATCTGGCCATCCCATTCAACGAATTTCATCTGTGCATCCTTTTGTCAGACTGTGCGTGTTTCCTCCTGTTAGACGCAAAATCAACTCAGTATGGGCCTTCAAAAGAAACCATCCATTGTTGTACCTTGGGCTGACATTTCTGTCTCCTTGGACATAGCTTCCAAGATTACAATTTATGGATTGATTTGAGATTTCATCTATCGTTCCTTTTTCATTAACTGAATCCTCCTCGAGATTTGAGCATGGTTGGACGACTAGCGGGCGACCACCTATCGATGTTGGATACGACATCATACACGCACGTGATTTCAGGGTTGTCGAAAGAGGTTTGGACCCACACCTCTTTTGGTCCTGAAACTCACCATCTTCTTCCACGTGGCCTCCCCATAATACTGCGGTTTGGATTTCAGCCCGGCTTTGGATTTTAACACTCGCTTAGCTTTTGGCACCGAAATGATTGGTGGTCATTGATCTGATCACAATCTGTGATTTGGGCACACCAACCATTTTAGTGTACCCACCAAATCTTTATCCGCCTTCCAAGTTTGTAATCCTTCCAACTGTTCTTGGAGATAGCGTTACATTGAATTGCACAAGGGTTCTCGACCGCTGCAAACTACACTTGCCTTTTTTCCTGCACTCATGGCTGTCACCTGCGACCCTGAACAATTTTATTTGATAACACTTTGTACCCTCAAATGGATGAAAATGACTTGGAATGTTAGTATACATAGTTTTGAAAATATAATGTGCATGAAAACTAACATTTTGTTTGGCTGGGGAATGTTGAAATTATAAGAAGAGAAGGGTCTTCGATATGGTAGTGTTGTAAGACCATAAGGAACACTAATTTCATGTTGAACTAAATTTCTATAGGAAGGAAAGTTACCTACTTTTGAATCTAGTTCCTATGCAGAACAGATCTGAAAATAAAAAATTGGAAATCTGTGGGTGACATATTTGCAAGAAAATCTTCAACATGAATTGATGATAATACCTCATAATTTATGACAGATGAGAGGAAAAATATTTGTATAGGAAGGATAGGTGAAGTTTGTCAAGCTTAAAATAATGAAATAGGCACCGTTGAGATAAGAGAGCCATGTGGTAATCCATGATCGCCCTAGAATATGTTGGTTGTGGAAACACAAGCTGGAGGGATGCCTCGACAGAGAAAGTTTGAGGGATTACTTGACTGTATGGCTCAGTGAAGTCTTTATAACTCTTCATGTGTAAGAAATCCTTGGAAAGGAAATATGGATCTCTCGAGGGACTGTATAGAAGACAAGGGGATGCATAAGCCTGAGCTTGGAGGGTGAGTGACCGCAAGGAAGCGTAGACTCTAATGATTCTTATAAAATATTATTTGGTATCATGCACACAATGGGTATGTATAGGAAAAACAGTGATCCAAGATAATAAGACAACCATGTGGATGTGAATCCATGAACTAAAAAGATAATTATTGTGCTAGATTTGAAATTTTCCTCTTGAATTTTGCATAAAAATAAAACTTTTTTGCATGAAATTGTGATTAATATGCTTGTTGTCCAAGATTATTGAAGGAAGGCTATGAAATCCAATATTATATAAAGGACCGACCAAGAAAGAGGACCAAGATTTCTGAAGCAGCTGACCACTGAGGACGATGTTCCTTTTTAAGGGGGAGGGGATTGTAATACCCCTGTTTCCCCCAACTTGTAATTAATCATTAATTATGATCACCATGCTATGGCATGGGAACAATGTAAATGTATTATTGTTTATATTTCCAATAAACGACTGTGGGGGTGAATCCTTAATGTACTAGCCATGATATAACTAGAGGAAATAGTGAGGAAACAATAGAGAGGGTTCACTATGTCAAAATGACCCAAATTATCCTTGCTGAAATAATAAGCCTCATCCATATCCCAAGGAAAATTCAGTTAATGAAAGAAAGAATGGTGGTTTAAAAGTCAACTACCCCCATGAATGAAATCATTGAGGGTCTGGCTGAGGAGAAAAAAAACTGTCCGCCTGAAGTACCACATAGTGCATTTTTCCAGTAGGCCTAGACTGACCTGAGTGTATTATGATGGAATGAATAAGATAGGTCCATAACCTTCCTAGGGAAGAAAAAGGCGTGCAAGAATACACAAAAAAATGAAGAGAAGAAGGAGACAGATCAGGGAGAGGCGAATGCGTTGTTGGTGCAATATTGATCAAACAAGGGTCCTTCTTAGGTTACCAACAAAAGGTGTCGAGTAGTATATAGTGCTGGAATTTTCATCTCCTTCGAAGAGAAGAAGTCTCACCTGAAGTCCAACTAAGATAGAAGGATAGGGAAGGGCAAGGAGAGTACTTAGGTGGGTTCATAGAACCTTCAATATTCATCTTGATATTGCACAAGACAAACTACCTACATAATAAATATAATCTCATACACACAGGAACTAAAGCTACTTTGGTTGTGAAAATCATTCATACATAGAAACATCATATGGAACTTATGAAGCATAACGAAGTACTGTAAATATACAATGCAGAAGCATAAACACAGAATGACGCAACATATTTGAAATTTTTGGATCTTTATTTATATATTATATTTATATCTTTCTCAGTTACAACCTCATAGATACAAATTAGTTCTCTGTTACAGACTCCTAGCTCTGGACCCATGTCGCAGAGCTCTATTTACCCAAAACTGTATACAGATTACATTTTCAGAACTCAAACCCAACTTCTCAACAATAGATAACAAGAAGAAGAAAAAAACCCTTTTACAGTCATGTTTGAACCCTTTTACAATCATATTCATCCCATATATATAAGATAATTCGTGTCTTCTGGCTTTGAGCTCGCATGCTTTATTGTTCTGTTGCAACTGCTTTTTGCTTGTTAGAATTGTGTTGTCCTTTTCAAAACTGATTTCTTTTACTTCTCCTTTCTATGTTATCCATCTTCTTCTGTAGATTGCGCAACTCATGCTAAACCAAAATTGGGACTGTAGTCCTTCTTGTGCATCTTCTCATCCAAAAACTAAGGGCCCAACAAGCTCTGACCACAAACCTTGACTCACCCTCGATTCAAGTACTTGGCTCTTTCATAGCTTCTAGGAGAAACTTTTGATTTCCATTGTCCTCCTTTTCCTCTTTCGTTTTCTCTTCTTCTTGCACTTTCTCTTCTTCTGCCTCTTCAAATGAAGGGCCCAACTCTAGGACCAACTCCAAGGCCTGCTTGTTGACTTCCTAAAATCTTTCCACTTTATCTTGCCATTTTCTGGCAAGGCATGAGGCCTCAATGATGAATTGTTGGGTCAAATATGCAATACATTACTTTGGCTTGGATGCAACCAAAGAGTTCCATTCTGAGTCTATTGTTGCATCGACCTGATGCATTTGCATGTAAATTGTCTGAATGACAGGTCGAAATTCATGCAACTCCTTCTTAGCTACAGATTATGCCTCAAATAGAGCATTCAAATCATTGTCCTCTTATTGAATCTTATCAAACTTCTATTGTTGCTCCAATGGATCCATCGTATCCACAACTTCTTCATTCAACACCTAGATTCTAGTGCGTACATCCTCTAAATTCTAGTTGCGCCTAGCAATGATGCCCATCCAATTGTTGACTTCTATGAAAATCTTTGTGCACTCAGTTGTGCACTTGTGTAGTGCTTCTCGAGCATTGTTTCCTTCTATTACTATCTTCTCCATCTACTCCTATAGCTTCCAAGGCTGCTTCTCTGCTTCCTGCTGAGTCTGCTACAACTGTACTTCCAGATTCTCGACGCGAATGGCCAATTGTGACCATGCTCCTTGGAGCAGTTCAATATGATGCTACGACTCTCCTGCATCACTATCTTCTGGCAGTTGGGGTGCGACCTTTTGTATTTTAGGCCAAGATTTAGCAAGCCTTTCCTGAACTCTTTATAGTATGTGCTCGACCTAGATCTTTGCTTGTTCTTCTTATTTTGTGTATGCTTGTGCAAGGAGCACTTCCTCCCTTGTGAACTCTGCAGATCTCTCAGCCTGCTGGAGCCTCTGCTCCAGTTGATCAATTGATGCTCTGATAATTACAACTAAGTGTGTTGTTGGACACTATGCAAGGTCAGTAGATGAAGGGGTTGCATCCCTGGGTGCTTGGACCTGTAGTGGAATTCTGATGGCCATTGAATGTTTTGAAGGAGTCTCTACCTCCTCCTCTCCTCTGGGTGGTCTTGGAACAAGCCTCGACCTATACGTTGATGGAAGAAGTATAAAAACCTCTATTCTGGCCAGGAAGAGTTGCATCAACTCTGTGCACTCCTGAGGGTTTTGGAGAAATAGCTCCATCTGCTCCTACGTTGATGTTACACTTTTCCCTGACGTTGATTCTAGTTCTTTCGGAACCTCTGGTAGCTCCTCCTCTTTGCGTGCCTCCGCTTCTGGATTTGTGCTTCCCATGGAACCCTCAACCTTGGCCATTGAGGAAATGTGTTGGGGACTTTGAACTTATGGCTCCTCTACCATTTGAGTGTCCTTATACTTCCCAAAATATATGATCTGTTGGTCCCAGGCATCAGAGTTTGGGCCAGTCAGTTACAATCTCTGCTTTGGTACTTCTGTATTTGGACCAGAAGTTCTGGTCTCTGCTCATGTAATGTTGGGCTTGTTTATGGGAGTTTAGGCTCAGGTAGTTATGGGGAATCGAGTTGCATGGGATATGGATGAGTGGTTTGGGATGTAATGGTGGTTTCTGGGGGTGGCGATTGGGGTTGTGGTGGTGATGGAGGGTGCTCAGTGAATATGGTGGATGGATGGCTGTCAAGCTCAAGGTCATCCTATATATGTATGATTGGGGCTACTCGGATCGCTGAGCGAGTCTAGGGGATGGTGGATGAGAGGGGTTTTGGGTTGATAACTTTTCTTGGTGAGACCCCTATTCTAAACTACTTGGACACTGGTATGTAATGAATGCAATGCTCGGGATTTCGTTGACATCCTTACCTTTCAACAAGGCTTGCTCTGGAAGTTGCGGGAATATTGACAGTGTCATATTCTTACGCTCTAATGGCTGTGTCTCCTCCTCTTCTTCAGATTTCATCTATGCCAGAGATTTTTTTTCTGCACCTCTGAGCCTGAGCTCGGTCTTACCCCTACTTCTTTACCTTTCTTCTTCAGTAGCTCAACAGGAAAAACATAGTGCATCCTTGACTTGCGTGAGTTACATTTAACTCTAGAACATGACATTACCTCCTTGTTGAATTCCTCCTCATCTAAGTAGAATGGAAACATACTTTAATGGAAGTCCTCCCTGTTGGCATACCTTGGCCATACAAACGTATGGTGTCAGTTAATGTTGAAGGTTATGTTCCTCATGTTGTAGTTGAGGAGATCCTGTGGAATTCACAACCTCTGCGTTGTGTCTATGAGCACATTATACCACTTACAGAACGCCATGTTGTTGAAGGTTGTGTTCTTCGAGTCCACCCTTGAATTCCAGGGCTCAAACATATTTTATAGGTGCCCCCTATCTGCTAGTGCCAACAGTCTTCCAGTGAGTGGCATCCACTTGAGCATTGTGAATGCAAGAAACATGTATCCATATGTGAAGGTACATCCCTTCTCCTGGGCTTCCTCGCAAGCCACGAGTAGTTCCTCCAACAGGTAACTACACCAATTGAATACAACACCATTGGCGCAAAAAACCACCACTGAAAATGCATCCAACATGCATTCTCCCTTGTAATACAACCTCATGAATTTACGCCTATGATGTAGCAGCTAGTTCTGACCATCTCAAGTAGTATGGGGTATATTTTGGCTGTGCTCCCCCCCCCATATGCATGTGAAACATTTCATATAGGTTGGGCTCCACTTTCTTTTTGTTGTGCTTGCTGGGACCCTAGAATCCTTTGGACATGTCCTTTCCCTCGAGGGATAGTCATGTAAGATGATGGATGTCTTTGGCATGGATTGGATAGCTCCTATCCAAGCAGAGACTTCTGTCGTGCACCCTGTTGATCAAGAAATTGGTTCACCATGAAAATTCACTAGTGGTACCAAACACTAGTAGGTCCCTAAGGTTCATGATAATTGAATTAAACAGGTTGATAAATTTGGGCTTCAGCACGGACTGCATTCCTCCCAAATCATCATGAGGGATACTCAAGAAAATGTTTATGTTCATCTAGGGAAACAAGACTTGATTTGCTAAGTCATGATCGAGGAGCTTGACATGCTCCACCTTCGCTTTGAGATCACCCACGACCTCAACTCGGGGGTTGCAGGGCTCATCTGGTACTGCATCTTTGGAGATAGCACTTCGAATTTGTGTAGCTCTCGGCATTGTGTGTTTAGGATTATCATCAAATTTCATGGTGGAACAAGGATTGGGGATCACAACTATGGGTCTTAGGATTACACAGGATTGCTTGCTTTGTATAATTCAAAAAATCTCTAAGTGCTTTTTGGAAACAATGTTTTCTACAACGGTTCTCAGGGCCTTATACTCAGGCTTAGTTGCCAGGTTTAGTAAAAACATTTGTTCATCATTACCCTATGGACACAACTTGGCTCTAAGTTGTCCGACGGGATGGGTTAATAGGGTAAATCCTATTGGGCAATTCTAGAATTTACTATGCATGTTGGAGAGGGTTGTGGCTGATTTCAGAGCTTACTGTTTGATGGATGAGAATCCCAACGTGAATACCGATGGCATATTCACGTATCACAACTTTATGGCTTAACTAAATTCAAACGAAGTACCGTAATGGAAATAAAGGTTGTGATGGGACTGGTTTCGTGTGGCACATGGACTCATATTGCATTCGGATTCGTTCTCCCTTTGACGACAAAGGGGTCCCCATCATATTAATGACTGACATTTATGGGTTCTTGACACTTCTGATCCTGCACTGTTGAGTAAGGAGTTATAGATCAAACAACACTTAGACAGAAAAATAAAATGAACTACATGTCATGGCGCAACACTTCACACATCGAATTTATTGACTGAATTGACATAAATTCTAGAAAAAATCAAATCTAACTACTGTACATGCTCCTTCGGACTAGAGAAAAAATCCTTTACCTCAGTTCTGAGACATATAGGTTTTCAGGTGAGCAACATTTACCCATCCTGGCCATAGCATACCATCTAGTTGTGCAAGTTTGACTGCTCCAGAAGGTTAGATCTCCGCAACAATAAATGGTCCCAATCAATGCATGCACAACTTGCGTGGATGCTTCTTATACCGACTCTCATAGAATAGGACCTTGTCTCCCTACGCAAATACTTTAGTCTTAATGTGTCTGTCATGCAAATATTTATTCCTTTCTTTCTCAACTGACTGATGGAAGTATACTAAAAACATCATCTCTTCAAGTTCTTGTAACTCCATGAGTCTCTGCGCAACTGATTCTTCCTCCAACATGTGTGTGATTTGTGCAATTTACAAACTTGGAGTAATAAATTCTGCAAGCACCACAACCTCTTTCCCGCAAATTAGCTAAAATGGAGTGTACTTATGGAGTTTCTTTGTGGTTGTCATGTAATCCCATAGTACTATTGGAACTCTATCATCCTAATATTCCATGTTTGTGTAAAAAACCTTTGTTAACCCTCTCTCTAGAATAATGTTAAATGCCTCTATTGTTCCATTGTCTTGCAGGTGGTAGGGGATTCTTTTATGTTGTTGGATCAAGGACTCTATTGTAATATTTTCTATGGTACTACTGATAAAATGAGCTCCCTGATCATTGGTTAGACTCCTAGGACATCCAAATCGAGTGATGATGTTTTCAAAAATGAACCTAGAAGAAGTATAAGTCAAACAATATTGAACAATTGTTGCCTTAGCCCAACATGTAAGGTATTCAGTTGCGGTAATAATGCACCTAGCCTTTGAATTCTTAGTTGAGTTGATCAGCCCAATGAATTCAACTGCCCACTTCTCAAAATCTTGTAGAGCTCAAACTAGTTGAAGTTGTAATTCATCTCGCCATGATGTCTTACCTACTCTTTGAAAAACATCACATGATCTAGCATATACCTTTGCATCCTTGAAGAGCATGGACCACCATATTCCATCTTGAAGAAATTTCTACGCAGTGGCCTTTCCTCCCACATGACCTCCCGCAACTCCACTATGGCACTCCCACAGTATATCCTTCCTTTCATGATCCAAGACACATCTCCTGAGGATACTATCTAGTCCCAGTTTATACAATTGCCCTGCAATCAATTGATAGTCCACTACTCTAACCACCATATGGAATTTCTAGGTTGCAGAATATGTTTCTAGGTAGGCTCCTGTACTTACGAAGACTTCTATGTCTTCTAGGTATTCTGGTATTGATTCAATTCAGAATAGGTCTGCATATGGAAGTTGATCATCGAATTCTTTGCCACTTTACCCTAACTCTAATCGAGACAGGCAATCAGGCCCTATGTTTCATCTTTCAGGATTAATAATTACTTCAAAAGAAAATTCCTGAAACGATATCAACCATCTACAAATTCTCCCTTCCAACACAGGTTTTTTAACTATATATTTTAACGCAGAATGATCAATAAAGAACTTAAAATGAGAATCTAACAAATAATGTCTAAATTTCTTCAAAGCATAAATCATAGCTAAACCCTCCCTTTCTGTCGTTGTATAGTTGCTCTTATCTTGCGATAGCTTCCTTCTCGCAAAATAGATAGGATGATCCATGGCTCCATCCCTTGGTTGTGCTAAGATAGATCCCAAGGAAATGGCTGAAAAATCTACGTGGACGTGAAATTCATTTTCCCAATTTGGAACTATCATAATAGATGTTGTGTTGAGATTATCCTTTAGGGTTCCAAATGCTTTATCACATTCTGGGGTCCATTGGAACACTTCGACCTTCTTTAGTAGATTTTCTAGCAGTGTAGTGATATTTGCATATCTTCTGATGAACCTGCAATAGTACCCTGTGTGTCCCAACATGGAGCACAACTTCTTAGAACTCGTCAGTGGAAACATGTTAACAATGACCGAAACTTTGGTTGGGTCTACCAATACTCCCTCTCGACATACTATGTGGCCTAAAAATTTTCCATGTGGCACACAAAAGATACACTTTCTGAGGTTCAACGATATCTGTAATTCCTTACATTTGTCAAACATCAGACATAGTAGCGCTACATGTTCCTTGAGAAGGATATATACCATCCAATCATACATATAGACTTCTATAAACTTGTGAATAAATTCTTAGAAAGATGTTATTATACTCCTGGAAAAAACTGCAGGGGCGTTTTTTAGACCGATTCAAATCACATTGTATGCAAATGGCACCCACTTTGTTATGAATGTGTTCTTCTTTTTTTCCTCTTCAACAATTCTTACTTGGTGATACCTCGAAAATCCATCTTTAAATGAGTAAGACTCTTTCCACGCAACTTGTTCTAGCACCTCATTAGTAAAAGGTGTTGGAAAAGGGTCATGCACATAGGGAGAGTTAAGGCTTCTATAGTCTACATAGACCCTAATATCCTCTGTGCCTTTCTTTCTCTGGATGATTATTGGGCTGACCTGTTATGCTTCTTCCAATGAAAAAATAAGTCTAGCTTCCAACATCTTGTCTCTTTCCCTCTTAACCTTCTCTTTCACTCTGGGGTTAAGGCGCTATGATCTATGCCTCATAGTATTTGATCCTAGTTTTAATTCAATTTTAATTTCTCCCATAAATCCTTTGATCCCTTTTAACTCTAAAAATTTCTTTGGGAACAAATCCTCATATTCCCGCAACAAACTCTATATTTATTGACTATTTTTCTCATCCTAATAATATCTCACCATAACTATCTTAGGTTTCTCTGTGGTCCCTATATTGAATTTGCGCAACTTTAATGGGTGATTATAAGAACCATCAGTCTGACTAGGTATGATGTTATTGATTTCTCTGCTCCCCTTTGTTTCTTTAATGGCTAGGTTTCTCAATTCTTCTAAATCATCTGAGATTTCCATAGCATTCTATAGGTCTCTTGTCTAGGGTTAGGTGAATATTATTCTGAAGTTCTTGGCTATGCTTTGCACATACCACTAGGTCTGATTTTTTATTACTATTGTCTGTAAAAATAAATTCTTGATTCTTTGCAGGACTACTTCAAGCTTAGGATATGTACTTGTAAATGAGAAGTCCTTGCAAAATTGATCATCCAACGATTATCAGTCATTGATTTGTCTTTTGGTTTCTTCATGCATGAACCAAGTTTTCAGGATTGGAACTAGTGAGTGGAGAAATACTTGAACCCAGAAATGAGATGTTATTTCTGCAACTTGTCACTATGTCACACATTGTTTGATATGTGATTTAGGGTCAGACTCTTAAATGAAAAATTGTGCAACTTGGAAATTCATTTGCATCTCTAATTCGAGTTGCTCCTTATCTTGAAATCTATAATTGATAGCTTGCTTCAAATCTTCCCAATTATTGAGTAAGTCTTTGTTATTTTCCCACGATCTGGAAGGGGTGTCCTGGAACGATAAATCCAGTACTAAGATCCTTTGATCCTCCACCACATTTTGTTCCATTATTGGAATAAAATTGCCAAGTCCTAAGGTACCATCATATACTAGGTGTTCTCTAATATTGTTTCTGACCCATCTAGTTTCCTTGACAGTTGCACATCTTCTTGAGAATCTTTCATACCAGCCTTAGTGCCAACTGTCAAATGTTAGTTATAAATATTCATTCATTGAATGTATACTTCTCCAACTTACTGATCCATCAATAGTAGGATTTATGTAATCTTCTCTTGTTCTTGTTGTTACAGTGTACAACTGATCCATGTCTTCTCCCTCCATATTTTTATTTGTTGGTTCTGTATATCTAGGGCCTACATACGGATCCAAGGGTTGAACTACCTTGATTCCATCTACCTAAAATGTCATAGTGTATTTATTTAGGTCGATCATTTCATAGTTTTCATAGGCTTAATCAATACCAAGTATGGAAGGATAAGGGTCCTTATCCCCCATGATTTCAATCACCTCAAAATCAGCTACAGTCTTCACTCCCACAACATTTATTTCCACATTCTCCAGTCTTCCTATTGGGAAAATAAAATATTGGTTGGCCATTCTTAGCTGGATTAGGGAGTATGTCAACTGGGGTTTTCCTAAGGCTTCCCAAGTCTTTTTAGGAAGTATGTTAACATCAGATCCTAGATCTAACATAACATCCTTAATTTCAAATTCTTCTAGTTGGGCTACTAGTTTGAATTATTTTTGAGTTCGTACTTTCCTTATATGGACTCTCTGAGAATTATTCTCAAGAATATTAGTCATTATTGCTTCTATAGGTTCTTCATTCCATAGAACTAGGTAAAGTGCATTGCGCAACTTCTCTGTTAACTGGTCATTCCCAAGAATATCAGAAAATAATTGAAACCAAAGGTCGACTACATTTTTTGGTTTCTCAGGTTGTCTCAGTGTGAGTGCATGGTTTCTGGGTGCAAGGGGTGAAGCAGGTACTTACACAATCTTAGGGTAAACAATAGGCTGAGGGGGTTTCTCTTGCATCTATGGGCTAGGGATATTTTGAAATACTTCTATGGCATTTTTAAAGAACAACTTCTGCTTTAAAGGATCATACCTATCTTCTTTAGGTGCTTCTTTCTGGATCTGAGGTAGGTTATCAGCATCAACTCCATCTTTTCCCCTCCTTGAGTGACGATATTAAGTTTGGGTAGTTGTCCTCTAATAACTCTCCTCATCTCTGAATTGACGAGGTTATTTCCTTGTTGATGTACCTGATCTTCCCATTTTTTGCAATTAGTTTTGGGAAGTCTTCAGTTGTGTGCGCATTGGTTCTGCAATGAGAGAACCATGGACGCCTCGGATGAGGACAATCTCTAGCCATATTTCCTTTCTCATCACATTTGTAACATCTACTTGGTCCTCTTCCCCTAGTTCTTCATCCTCTGAAGTCTCCTCCGGCTCCACCTCCTCAACCTCTTCCTGGTCCCTGAGGGGTTTCATTCACCCTGAATGTTGTTTGAACCAACCTGTCTGGAAGTGCATCCAACACTCTACACTGATTAGTAGTATGTGTGGTAGACGCACAAAACTCACAGTGTACCATATTTGGTACTATTGAATACTTATGAATAATGGGGCACTGTCTTGGCCCATGCCCATGGATTCGGAAAATATCTCAATACTCAACTATTGGTGTTGCTTGGCTTCCTGGAAAAGCATGATATGGGGTGGGTTTATGGAATGGTAAGTTCATAGATACTTGCACAACTCCTCCCATGGGTCATGGTGAGGATCCCATTGGATTATGAGGAAGTCCAATTCCCCCCATTCGTGTACATTCATTTACAAGATGTCCTTATGTGTAACATCTGATACAGTAGACTTGTTGTCATCCTGGTCTAGGGGTTGTCAATTCTTGAATCTTTTGTGTAAGTGATGATATTTTCCCTTGTAGTTGCACCAAATTTGTATCTGTTTGGGGTCTAGTCACCTGCAGGCTCCCCGAATATCCTTCCATCGATTCAATCTTCATTGATTATTCCAAGGCATCTGTCAAAGTGGTTATTCGTTGTTGAGTTAATGGAATCCATGTCAGAGGTAACAATCCATGAATATACCACTCTTTGATGTTACTCATGGATTGGATGCGCTAACCTCCCTATAGAATCTTTAAATTTTTGGTTGTATTCCTAGGCTAATTCACCTTCCCTTTGTTGAATCTCGCACAACTCAGAAAGAGCTTGTTGTTCTGACTGAGGTAGCTTAAACTCCACTATGAACCTTGTCCGTACCTATTCAAGTGTGAACGCTTTACCTTGCATTCCTATCACTCATGGATCAATAACCTTCATGTACCATTTGAGAGCGCGACCTCTCAATGTAGTCTGGAACTCAACCAACTTATTAGCATCTGGAGTCCCTCTGGACCTCCATATTTCTTCACACAAGAACCAATGTTTCTCAACATCTTCGTCTCCCTTACCCCATAATTATGGGTATCGAGCAATTGAACCTCCTACGTGACCAACCATTGTTGATCTTGTTGCTCCTATCAAAATGAAACCTAACGGTCCTGGTTGCAACCTACTAGGGGATCCCAATATCCTCCTTGTATTGACACTTCCTGGTTGTGACTGGCCAACTACATGTACTGGAACATAATTAGCATAAGAAGGTAGTATTGAATTTACCACTTGTACAGAATACAATTGGGGTATGGGCGATTCAAAGTTGGCACCACTAGCTTTGGGGTGGTTTTATTTGATCTGGGGGGTCTCATTCTCTTCTTTTGGAGCAGTTTCTTCAGCCAGATTCCCAATTTTTCCTAGCATCGAGGATGAATATTCTCTTTCCTCTTCAAGATCCATGTCAGATTCCTTCTCCCTTTCTTCTACACCTCCTTCTTGTCCACCCTCTTGGGGACTTATTTCTCTCTGTGCTTCTCTCTCACTTAGACTTTGACTAGCCAGTCTTTCCTATCTTCTCATCTTTCACAACTCTTCCATCTGTCTTTCCTTTGCTTTTCCTAGTCTGCTTTCTTTCCACAACTTCTCAAACTATTTTGTTTCTTTCTTTATCTTTCCGCGCCACCACTTCTCAACTATGGATGCTATTTTCAGGGCTTGCTCATCTCTTGAGTCCATTTCTTATTGTTTCCCACATTTGTCAAAGAGCCCTTTCCTTACTCTCAGTCCATGAATCCACCCCAAAATCTCCCTACCCCAAGAGAGGGTGTTTCCACTACCATATTAGTCGAGGACATAGCCATCATGCCCTCTTCTATCAAGAAAACCTTAATCCGTAGGGGGATTTCTCTCAACAGTCTTCTCCTTGCGTCTTTCTTGAAATCCACTTCTTCTCATGAAAAATATTGGTGGTTCTTAGCTACAAACTCAATAATGTATCCTTCTAATGTGGTATTGACCCAGAAATCAATCGCTCGCTTGACTGGACAATCCAGTCAATGAAGTGTTGCAATATTTTTTGTATCCCAAGTACAGGTCCTCTTGACTCACTCTTAGAACTCTGGAGCTTCTTGGAGCCTATCTATATAGTGGAAAATTTATTCTGGGAACTGAACCTAAAATATCTCATACTGGTCACTCGATCTTTGTAAGTAAAAGACTATCTCCTGAGTATCTTTCAAAGACTTTCCTCTCAGCTCTGATTCTTTCCATATGAAGGCATCGAAATTTCTCAAACACCATTGGTTAATATTATATTTGTGAATCCATGGAAGCATCCTCCCTACATGCTCCCTTTTAACATAGGTCTTGACAATGGAACCATTTTGTTGGTGCAATATTGATCAGACCAAGGTCCTTCTTAGGTTACCAACAAAAGGTATCGAGTAGTCTAGAGCGTTGGTATTTTCATCTCCTCTGAAGAGAAGAAGTCTCACCCAAAGTGCAACCAATACGGAAGGATAGGGAAGGGCAAGGAGAGTACTTAGCTAGTTTCACAGAACCTTCAAGATTCATCTCGATATTGCGCAAGAAAAAATACCTACAGAAAATATATGAGCTCATACATGCAGAAACCAAAGCTACTTAGGTTGTGAGAATAATTCATACACAGAAACATCATATGGAAATTATGAAGCATAACGAAGTACTGTAAAGATACAATGAACAAGAATAAACACAGAATGATGCAACATATTTCAAAATTTTGGATCCTTCCTTATATATTATCTTCATATATTTCTCAGTTACAACCTCAGAGATATAAAGTAGTGCTCTATTACAGACTCCTGGCTTTGGACCCATGTCGCAGAGCTCTATTTACCCAAAACTGTATACAGATTACATTTTCAGAACTCAAACCTGACTTCTCAATAATAGATAACAACAAGAAGACAAAAACCCTTTTATAATCATGATCAAACCCTTTTACAATCATATTCATCCCATATATATAAGCTAAGTTGTGTCTTATGGCTTTGAGCTCACATGCTTTCTTGTTTTGTTGCAACTACTTTTTCCTTGTTGGCATTGTGCTATCCTTTTTGCAACTCATTTTTGTTACTTCTCCTTTCTCTGTTGTCCATCTTCTTTTAGAGCTTGTGTAACTTGTGTTAAACCAAAACCGGTATTGTAGTCCTTCTTGCGCAACTTCTCATCCAAAAATGAAAGGCCCAACATGCACGACCCAAATATGCAGAGAGAAAGAGGAGGAGCACGTGAGAATCTTGAGAGAAGAAGAAGAATGGAAGGATTTAAGGACAAAGGATCTCAGAGAATTTGCAGAAAACAATACTTGAGAGAAAGGTCATGAGCTTGATGCTTAGGGAGCATCTGATAAAATTCCCAGAGGTCGTGACAAAGAAAGAACCTATGAGAAACTGCAAACGTTTCCTAGTGATATCATGGCTTAGAACAGGGGTGGCCAGAGTGATAATAATGAATGCCTCTAAGCCTATGGTTGGGTGGAAAGGAGAACACCCACAATCAGTTGGTCGATGATCAACTGTAATAGATAAGTAATTCATTCATCTTGTGCACTTGGATTGAAATGCATGATTTGAATGTCTGAGTTTTCTTATGTATGAGTTAATTGGGTAATGTTATGTTATATATTTTTAGAGTTTATATGCATGTGTTTGTATTTCATGGTTGAATGAATGAACCTTTGATGTTCTATAAGTGTCAATTGTTTCTCTTATGAAATCCTGGTGCAAGGAGTGCGAAGGAAGAATCATTTTCATACTCAAAATCTCAGGAGAGATAGCGTGAAATTTCATAGAGTGAGTTTGAGGAGTGAAAATATACTCATATGAGTATAAAATATTGAAAGAGATACCTGTGCAAAGTGTTCATAGGGCCAAAACTTAGTGAAGTTTTGAAAGGATCTCAAGGTGAAAAAGCACAAGGAGTGTACAGGCGATCTTTCTAAGTCTCAAGTTCAAGAGAAAGAGCACAAAGCATGCGCCAAAGCCTAAGTCTTTTAAAGCTGATGAAAAATGGAAAGATAGTGAGATTTAGTGCTCGAAAGGAAGGATTCCATTTTTTGGAAGAAGAGATCCATTCGGGAGGAGCCAAAGTCTTTCACGACCATTGTATTTGGAGAAGAAGTGTGGGTTTTAACCCCTCAAAGTCCTTCATACTTCGCGAGTTTGGTGAATTTTGTGTGTTTGTCGTAAAGGAGGCAAATTCTTCGAAGTCTCTGAGCTTGAAGTTAATATGATCTATTGGTAGTAGAGAGACGCATGTCCGCATATCAATGGTTGTCTGGAAGTCTAGTTATCCAGTGAAATCGAAGTGTGATCGGAAGAGCTTGAAAGTTTCCTGAAGATCCGAAGGATGGCCCAAATCCTGGTCGTTGGCACTAGGTGCATGTGGCGACAGATCGAGCATGGTTCAGATTTTGACACTCTAAAATATCTGAGGTGTGTTTCATTTTGGATCGAGAACTCCCAAAGGTCGTAGTAAATATCGACCACCCATTTTTTAGGACACGCGTACCATCGATCTAAGGATGCTTCGAGATCCCTCCTGACTATCAGATATAGACTGTGTTCATCCTGATGCTAACCACTCGAGGAGACAAGATGAAGTTACACAGTGGATTCCTTGAACGTCGAAGTTGCGAAGTAATAGAGGTCCTAGATCTATGTATCTACGTGGACACATCTCGACCATGGGATATAAGGGGAATTGGAAGGATGTCAGACCGAAGTGAGGTGGCACACTAACATCACCTAGGGTGATGTGGAACCCCATTCGACTTGCCATGTTTCACCCTGATTCGTGCTCTTCACAGATCCTATGTGCACATTAGAATGTGACACATATCTCCCATTGATGGTGCCACGTGTCGTTTCCTTGCTGCGTGTCACCCCCTGGAACATACTTGCTTGGACTAATACTAGGTGGAGTACTCGGGACCCACATGTCCTTTCCTTTTCATTTAATTCACCACCACACGTAATGGTGGACCCTTTGGGAGTCTGGGGCTTTGAAACTATGGAGTTTTTGGGTGTAGTATCTTAGGAAAACCGAAAGGGTCGAAGGCTAGAGCTATGGGGCAAGATTTTAGGATCCTTCAGAAGTTCAGGATTTCAGGACTCTGAAGGATATGCATTTACAAAGATAAAGGGTCATTCAGTGTCGAAGTGACAAACTGTGAATTTTCGTAATCATGTACGTTAAATGAGAACAAAGTATTTTCGGTGGATTTAACAGTGGATGGATTTCCACCATAGATGTAGGAGCACTAGGAAGCTCTGAGACTTTGGGGAACCATGGGATAGTACGAATGAGACGGACCCACATCGGTGCCACGTGGCCTTTGACCAATGATGCTCGCAGAACTTCGGAAGGGCATAAATCCCAATCCAAAACTCGGATTTGAGCATGGTAATGGTGGTTGGAAAGATCTTAACGAGCATAAAGAGATGGAGATCTCGAGAAGAGGATTCAAAATGATTAAGTAAAGTGAAATTTTGATGCCCCATCCCTAAAAAGGGTACTTAGGGGTTGGGTGTGTTACATACCTGAACAAATATATTTTTTCTTAAGACTATATATACATAAAATATGAAAGATCTAAAATCATTAAAGAACATGCAACCAACCAACAAGGCATAATAGAGTATTCAAATAACTAGTAATCCAAATAAATGACAATACACAATTAAATAATCAAATTCAAGATACATGTAACCTATAACATATATAATTTCAAGATTGATCCAGTTGCGCTCCATCTCCCACCAACATCCACCAACAAGATTCCATGAAATAGTCTTCAATAATAGAGGGGGAAATCACAACAAGGGTCTATTTTCTACACAACCAATTCAACCAATTTCACAAGTATTTCCCCCCTGAGCAGTGCTCAAGATCAACGAGGTAATGAAATCACAATTCACAACAAATTTGATGAATCTAAACCAAAGGTGATCAAGGAAAAATAAATTTAGGCTTACAAGAGTTCAATCTAGCTGTGGTGGAGAGGCTCATGGACTTGAAATACCTCCAAATCCTACATGATTAAGGTCTACAAGGTTTTTACTACCAACTTCGACTGTTCGTCACAACCACAATAGTAGTGGTTCCCCACTTCAAGCAAGTATTTGACTACCACCTTTAGTTGGTGATTGCAACAACAAAAACAAGAGTAGCATCCTTCTCTACAAGGATCTTACTACCACCTTTGATTGGTGATCACAATCACATATCATTTTCATCATGCAATTTGGGGAAAAAATAAAACAGTACAAGGAACCTTTCATATTGAAATTTAGCACCTCTTCAGGTTGCAAGTACACTCCCAGGCCCTTAATACACATTGACCTAGTTGGTATAGACATACATATTTATTCCCAATCAATCATTCTCACAACACAAGTGTCTCTATCATCCTTAGTTCCACAAATCATTTTCTCATGATCCAGCTAGCCCCTACCATGCGCAGGCATTTTCATTTATAATTCCTCTTAATGTAGCATCTTCCCAAGATTTTTAATCTTGTCTTTCCCATTTTCCATGCAAAGGACGATTTGGGCTTGAGGGTGAATTTAAAAGTGTCCAAAATAAGGTAAGATTGAAATATAATCATTTCCCCTTCTACCCATTTACCCAAGTTAACTTTGTAGGTCATTTTCAAAGTATTTTCCCATTTTCCAATATTCCTAGGAACTAGGATCAAATAATCATCCTCATTGAGACAAGAGCCCTTCCATTGAGTATATATTAGAGGTCAGTGTGCATAGTTTGTGTCTCAACGACTTGAATGGAATGGATTGGGAAAAAATGTCAAAATGACCTTTTTTTAGTATCTTTTCCATTCAATGAAAGATGATGATGTTAGGTGAGCCTTTTGTGATTCCTTGGAACTTATACTATTTTCCCTCCTGGAAACAAGAGGGACAACAATATAAATTCCAAGGCATCACAACATTCTCACCTAATATCATCATCTCTCACTCAATGGAAAAGTTACACAAAAAGGTCATTTTGACATTATTTCCCAACTCCATTCCATTCAAGTCGTTGAGACACACACTATGCACCCTGACCTCCAATATATACTCTCTTGAAACATACAAATTGATTAGTTGAGCTACTACAATATCATATGGGATCCTCAATAGGTGAGTTGGGTAGGTCGTTGTCCTCCTGGCTCTAAATAATTTTCCAATTACCCACTAGAACTTCATGACATCTCTACAATTTAATGAAAATTTTAGCATCCACTCATTATTAAGGTCAACATATAGTGTAGAACACATATAACATATATCCAGGGTAAAATTCTGGAACAAAAAAATGACTTTCCCATCAATGTATCAGATAATCCTATGGTTGATGTCGGCCTAACTGATGATCCAAGTGATGCTATATGCAAAAGGAAACATAAAATTTCATGAAAATACCTTGTGCAATTGAGAATGCTTGATAGAATGGTATATTGCTTCATCTTGATTAGAATGTTCAGGGAGTGATGACATCTCACAATAAGTTTCTTTGTGGAAAATTTAGTAGAAGTATCCCCACTTGAATACCATGCAATTTTCCATGCAACATTTTTCCCAACAGATGTTGGCCCAAGCATATCAATTTAGATCTCCATATCTACCTCCTCATGGTTTAGGCTCAACTTAATCATGGGATCCTTCCATTTTATGGAATTCTTGGAATCCATGTCTAGATATTACAACTCAACCATGTCAACAACAAAAGACATTAATAGTACCATCTTCAAAAAAATAAAAATTCTTGTGTGTAAAAAATTAACCATGGTTTTTAAGAATCTCTTGTCTTCCAATGTTGTTGATTTTTAGGGGGGATTTTTTCTCCTAAGAATGACACTTTAGTGAATCCAAAAGAGAGTCATATAATTTATAGCTTCTGTTAAGGGGTGATTTCTTTGAACTTGGTTTGAGTAGGAGAACGAAGAAAATGGAGTTTCTCTTTGTGGGTTTCAATTTGCGAAATAAATTCAACTTCTATTTCTTCAATCTAACATATGAAGGGGATATATTTTCCCAATGTAAAACTTGATAGTCACGGGTTTATGTATTGTGTTCTTTTGTATGCATGGTATAGGTGAGGGTTTCTTGGAGAGATCAAATTCACACATTGTCTATTTTGGCCTCCAACACTAAAATGCATAGCTTGACTATCATAAATGAGGTGGTTTGAAGATTTATTTTCAAGCCTTGGATCACACCCATTTTTTTGTTGAATTCAACTAAGTGGTGTGGTGGGTTTTTAAGTCTTTTGTGAGAAATGACAATTAGATTTGAATTATGGATGAGGGTTTGAAATATGTCTAAAATTTGGGATGCTTCATTTTTACAGGTTATTTGGGGATCCTAGTGTCAAGTGGCAGGAGGGAATTGGACAAGGTAGATTCCTTCTTGATTTACATCAATGAACATTTGAAAGTGAAAAGAAATCTACTTAAACCTTGTTGGGAGTGAGTACATACCTAAAGGTATATGATTGGGATTGGGGAGTCTTTGTGAGGATCTATAACACATATCAAGTTAGCTTTGTGGATTCTCGTGTGTTCAATGTCTTTGATGAGGGGAAAAAAACAATCAAAGAGGTGAAATGGTAGAAGAAAATGGGAAGAAGTTATTTTTATAAACCAAAGTGACATTTTTCTACCTTTTTTAATTTTAAAATGTGTCACATTGATGGTTAAATCAAATTTTGTACATTTGGAAAACTTAGTGAGGTGAAATAAGTCTTAGTGTCGTATCTTGGGAAAGTTGTAAAATAAATGATATGCCATGTCTTCGAAAAGTTTACAAGGGTGCGATACATAAACTTATCAAGGAGATTTTGAATTTGAGGTGTTGTGGTGTGTCATGAAGGAAAGTATCTTCTTGTGATATGTTGTGGCCTTGGAAATTTTCAAACATCACTATGTATCATAGGGAAAGAGTTTTTAGGTGTGATATGTCATAAGGAATGAAAAATTTGAGAGGAATGACACATCAATATTTCCAAAACAAATTTTCAAGTCTTTTTGTTTCATGGAGAAAAAAAAATTTCATGTGATGTGGTGTGTTGCACCACAAATGGGCTTTGATGTGATATGTTGGAGCGGAAGGAAGTTTTAGTGAAATGCAACAAATAATATTTTGCAAGTTTTAAAGGATACAATAAGGTGAAATTTTTTGAAACAGTTTACGAAAAATACCAAAGAAATCTCTTAAGACCTGGTGGGATATGGGTAAGGAGTTCAAGATTCATTAAATCATGAAAGATTATAGGTTATATGGTCAGTTCAGAGACCAATTCATGCATGTTAAAAAATATGAGAAATATGAAGGAGGGGCCCAATCCATTTTTCCTTCATCATATGAGAAAGACAAAATGACATGGGGAAGTTTCATGCTCAATGGTAAATTAATTTGTTTTAGAAATTTCTACCTAAGTTGCATGGTCACAAGCCATCCCATGGAAATCATAGTTCCCTTGTGATATATATCTTTTGAGATTCTCACCATGTGTTATATTTAACTTCAATGAATTGAGGTGAGTATTTAATTATTCATATTATTCTAAGCGTTCATCCCACCTTCTAATCAATTTGATCATGTTTATGAAAATCATTAATTACTACTTTGTTTTAGAGGAGGTTCAAGGTTTCACAAGTTTCAACCACTTTTTAAAAATCCAATTGTAGAAAAAAATAAGAAAAAAATATGAGATAGTTTAAATATCGATATGAGAACCTCCTTAATGCTCCAAATATCCCCAAGTTTGGAAGGGTTCAACACTTTGAAATCATCAAACCATACCTTAACTACATGGAATACATGGTGTTGTCCCTGAGGTTGTCCTTTCTCTCACAAGAGAAAATTTCAAGGCATAATGCATAGTAATCTATTAATATCAACTTGGTTTATTGCAAAAGACAATATGGTTCAATATGTCTCCCTCTCCAATTCTCAAAATATAGTTCATATATAATTTGTGGTGAAAGGGAAATTACTGAGTACTACTAAACATAAATTCATTAACCCAATGTAGAAAGGTTTCTTAATGATATCTCCTTTCTTATAATACATAAAGTAAAGTAAAATGAATATGAATAATAAGAGGAAGTTCAATCACTACTTTCATATTAAACACATTCATGAGCTAAAAATTAAATTGGCATGCACAATTATAAGACAAAAATTGGAAGAAACACTAGCATTAACTGCTTGAATATCACTAATTCATTAGTGGCAATGTGCTTCAGTCCTAATTACAAAATAAATTAAAAATTTATTTTACTACAATGAGGGCATCCATTGAGGAATTTAAAATATTATTCCTAGGCCTTTGTAGATTTCCTTCCCAAAATATAGATCTTACAAAAATACATAGAGAGAGAGAGAAAAGGAGAAGAATGGACTCAATGTGACTGATCGTCCCAACATGGATTTCAAAGAAACTATTACAATAAAAGGGAGCTTGACTCCCTCCAAAATATAGAAAATTGATGGGGAAGTATAAAGGAGTAGGGGTAAGAAATGAAAGTAACAAGGATGAAAAAAAATTAAATTGTTAAATAATCTATTTGGGATCATCTAAACTAGTTAAACAATATAGATACAAAAAATTGGATCAAGAATAATTTCCCATAGTATAACCAATTTAGGGTCTAGGATTTCTTGCTTCTATCTTACAATCTCTAATTCCCAACAATTGCTTTTGTTTTTTTTTCTCCTAAAGTTACCTAGTTGCAGAAATCCTAGGCTCTGATATCACTCTGTAACATCTCATCAAGGTGTTACCTGAACAAATATATATTTTCTTAAGACTATATATATGTCAAATATGCAATATATAAAATCATTAAAGAACATGCAACTAACCAACAAGGCATAATAGAATATTCAAATAACTAGTAATCCATATAGCTAACAATGCACAATTAAATACTCAAATTCAAGATACATGTAACCTATAACATACATATAATTTCAAGGTTGAACTAATTGTGCTCCATTTCCGACCAACAAGATTCCATGAACAAGCTTCAATAACAGAGGGGGAAATCACTCCAAGAGTCTATTTTCCACAAAACCAATGCAACCACCTTCAATTTTTTTTCCCTGAGCAAGGATCAATATCAATGAGGTAATGAAATCACAATCCACAAAATGTTTGATGAATCCAAACCGAAGGTGATCTAGGGAAAATAAATCCAGGCTTACAACAATTCAATCTAGGTGTGTTGGAGAGGCTCATGGACTTGCAGCACCTCCAAATCCCACAAGATTATGGTGTGCAAAGTTCTTACTACTACCTTCAACTGGTCATCAAAACCAAAACAATAGTGATTCCCCCCTTTAAGAAAGGATTTGAATACCACCTTCAGTTGGTGATTGAAACCACAAAAACAATTGCATCCTCCCCTACCACCTTCATTTGGTTATCACAATCATGTAGCATTTTCATCTTGGGATTTGGGCCCAAAAGAAAATAGTACAAGGAGCCATGCATATTGAAATTTAGCACCTCTTCAAGTTTCAAGTACACTCCCAGCCCATTAATCCACAAAGACCTAGTTGGTATATACATATTTCTTCCCAATCAATCATTCTCATAACAAAAGTGTTTATACCATCCTTAGTTCCAAAAATCATTTCCTCATGAGCCAGCCAACCCCTACCATGGGCAAGCATTTTCCTTTATAATTCCTCTTAATTTAGCATCTTCCCAAGATTGTCTCTTGGCCTTCCCTTCTTCCATGCAAAGGTGAATTTGGGCTTGAGGGTGAATTTACACGTGTCCAAAACAAGGCAAGAGTGAAATGCAATCCTTCACCCTTCTACCCATTTACCCAAGTTAACTTTGGAGGTCATTTTCACAAGTATTTTCCTATTTCCCAAGCTTGTAGGAACTAGGATCAAATATTCATCCTCATTGAGACAAGAGCCCTTCCCTTGAGTGAATTTCCCCTTTGTCCACCAAACCTTCAACTGGTAATAGGTTATTCCATACAATATACCAACGTATACATACAACATCATCATAATCAATTGCATGAGGTATCTCATTAACAATCCATCTACACATAAATCATAATGAAATATATATTCAACAAATCATCCACATTGCCCACATCATAACAAGTCATCTATGTAATTATAATGAAATATGTTTCTAATTAGGCATACACATCCACATAACCAACATCATAACAAGGAATCTACATAATCATAATGAAATATCTATCTAGCAGGGAGACCACATAACTCACATCATAGAAATGCATCTACATCATCATAATGATATGAAGCATATTACTAACAAGGCATACATCATAATAACATGAAGTATCTTAATAACATGGCATAAATAATAATGACAACATATCATATTAAATATTTATCAAGGGTCATCAAAGATACCAAACCATCATGAAGAATATGAAATATTATCAACAACATTCATAGCATGGACACATCAATAAACATATTATCTTAACTTGACCATTAATAACTAATCATGATAATCATCGTCCAAGAATTACCAATGTTGCATAGCTATTATCAAGAACATTTAATGCTCGATAAACCGTTAATTAAGGAAATATCAAAACTTATCCTAAACTAAACCATCTCATAGGTGTGTAGTTTTATCTTACCCAAACATCCATTGATGCAAGCACTGAGGGGATGGTGAGTCTGCTAATTGCAAAAAAAACATAATATGAGGATTACTCGTCACAATCCATCAAGGGTATAATCATTAGTTTGTACATGAGTCTCATCATGCAAGGGGGATCATATTAGGAAGAGGATTCCAACTATCGAACTATAGTATGTAATGCACACAATTATTAACCAAAGGTTGGTCAACACCTAATAAAAAATCTCAATAATACTTATTGAAAGGGAAATTCATTACCATTACCAAGGTTACAATTCATCAACAACTAGTTGCTAGAGTCATTATGCGAGGAGAGTATCCATCCATGGCTCAAAATCAGGTTTTGTTTATTCCTTTAGACATCCTTTCCTCATCCTTCTACCAAGAAAATGACCTATGAATACCAAATATTCCATTACCATAGCTTGGAAGGAGTGATCATCTATGGGAGTGAGAGGAGCTGTAATTTTTCCATAATTATGGATAAACTTTCAATAATATCCCATTAAACCTAGGAATCCACACAATCTTGTAATATTTTTAAGGTGATGACAATCCTTCATAGCTTCAATTTTCTTAGGGTCCACTTGTACACCATCCATTAGGGTCCACTTGTATAGCATAATATAGACAATTATCAAGTTATCGAGTGCAATAATATGTTGAAGATTCCTCTATAAAATCAATTAAACACTCACGCTTGTCATCCTTTTGACCATTCATCTTTCCATATAGATTCAATTTGATTTCAATCACTAATTAAAACTTTAATGACATTAATTGTTTGACTTGGAAATATTCTTCTCCTAGTGTGTTTGATTCAACGTTTTGGCTTCATCCATGACGTAAGAAATATATGCATTGAATATATGGGTCCATTGCTCTTCTCATTGTTTTTCTCTATCAAAATTGTAATGCAACAAGACACCATCCATACATCATAGAATTTCGAGGAAAGGAAATTCTTGATCATGGTCCAGATCAATGCCATGGTTTCCATGATCCCAAGTTTGATCGCAAGTAAAGATAAATTATTGGGTATTCTATAGACAGATGGATCAGAGGGTTTTTGGAGGTGAACATTAACCCACAGTGACAAAAGGCTTGATATGGAAACTTGTCGAGTATGGATAAAAAGTTCCTTGACAGAGATGGTCAACAAATATAAGAAAATAAACATATTATCCCACCTAGAAAACCTTTGGATTCGACAAGGTGCTGTCAACTAGTGTTGCACCCAATGGAGGAGGAAGCAATGGAAATAATCAGTGAATTTGCTAGGCATTATCCAACTAGTGTTCGAGGGTGGATTCTTGGTAGGAGGAAAGGATGATGAGACTAGTTGATGAATCTCTCAAGGACCTTAATTTCAAAGCATTTGTACCTCATGAGGCATACAGGGACTAGATATTGGATATCAGAACCTTAATTTCAAAGCATTTGTACCTCATGAGGAATACAAGGAGTAGATATTGGATATCCCAACTAGTTATTCCCTAAGAATATGAAGGATTCTATGGTAATGGAAGATTTGGTAGTCATAGGTCAATTTCTTGGTAGAAGGATGAGCAAATAATGTCTAATGGAATAGAAAAAACCTAATTTTGAGCCATGGATGGATACTCTCCTCGCATGATGATTCCAGCAACTAGTTGTTGATGAATTGTAACCTTGGTAATGGTAATGAGTTTCCCTTTTAGTAATTATTATTGAGCCTTTTTATTAGGAGTTGACCAACCTTTGGTTAATAATTGTGTGCATTAAATACTATAGTTGGATAGTTGGAATCCTCATCCTAAGATGATCCCCCTTGCATGATGAGACTCATGTACAAACTGATGATTATGCCCTTGATGGCCTGTGACGAGTAATCCTCATATTATGTTATTTCTTCAATTAGCCAGTATGGTGTCCTTTATTCACATGTCATGATGAATTTACAATACATGTATTAATATTTTAGTTAAATAATAGGATATGGTGGTCGTGTACTCACCATCCCCTCAGTGCTTGCATGTATGGATGTTTGGGTAAGATAAACCTACACACTTATGATATGGTCTAGTTTAGGATAAGTTTTTAGGTTTCCTTAATTAATGGTTTATCGAGCATTAAATGTTATTGATAATAGCTATGCAATATTGGTAATTCTTGGATGATGATTATCATGATTTGTCCTTAATGGTAAAGTTAAGATAATATGTTTATTGGTGTGTCCATGCTATGAATTTTGTTGATAATATTGCATATTCTCCATGATGGTTGGGCATATTTGATGACCCTTGATAAAGATTTAATATGATATTTAGTTATTATTATTTATGTCATGTTACTAAGATACTTCATGTTATTATGATTTATTCCTTGTTAGTAAGATGCTTCATATCATTATGATTATGTAGATTCCTTGCTATGATGCGAGTTATGCGGTTTCCCTATTAGATATATAATTCATTATGATTATTTAGATTCCTTGGTGTGATGTGGGTTATGTGGATTCCCTATTAGAGAGATTTTTTATTATGATTACGTAGATGTCTTGTCATGATGTGGTTTATGTGGTTTCCCTACTAGATAGATATTTCATTATGATTATGTAGATTCCTTGTTATGATGTTGGTTATATGGATGTGTATGCCCAATTAGAAATATATTTCATTATGATTACATAGATGACTTGTTATGATGTGGGTAATGTGGATGCTTTGTTGAAGATATATTTCATTATGATTTATGTGTAGATGGATTGTTAATGAGATACTTCATCCAATTGATTATGATGATGTTGTATGTATATGTTGGTATCTTGGATGGAATAATATATTACAGGTTGAAGGTTTGGTGGACAAAGTGGAAATTCACTCAAGGGAAGGGATCTTATCTCAATGAGGATGAATATTTGATCCTAGTTCCTACAATCTTGGGAAATGGGAAAATACTTGTGAAAATGACCTCCAAAGTTATCTTGGGTAAATGGGTAGAAGGGTAAAGGATTGTATTTCACTCTTGCCTTGTTTTGGACACTTGTAAATTCACCCTCAATCCCAAATTCGATTTTGCATGGAAGAAGGGAAGGCCAAGAGACAATATTCTAAAGATGCTACATTAAGAGGAATTATAAAGGAAAGTTCTTTCCCATGGTAGGGGTTGGCTGGGTCATGAGGAAATTATTTGTGGAACTAAGGATGGTATAGACACTTTTGTTATGAGAATGATTGATTGGGAACAACTATGTATATACCAACTATGTATATGTGGATTAAGGGGTTGGGAGTGTACTTGCAACTCGAAGAGGTGATAAATTTCAATATGCATGGCTCCATGCACTATTTTATTTTGGGACCAAATACCAAGATGAAAATGCTATGTTATTGTGATCACCAAATGAAGGTCGTAGGGAAGGATGCCACCATTGTTGTGGTTTCAATCACCAACTGAAGGTGGTAGTCAAATCCTTGCTTGAAGGGGGAACCACTATTTTTCTGGTTGTGATGACCAGTTGAAGGTGGTATTAAGAACTTTTCACACCACAATATTGTGGGATTTGGAGGTGTTGCAAGTCCATGAGCCTCTCCACCACACATAGATTGAACTGTTGTAAGACTAGAATTATTTTCCCATGATCACCTTCGGTTTGGATTCATCAAAATTGTTGTGGATTTTGATTTCATTACCTAATTGATAGTGTTCCTTTCTCAGGGGAAATAACTTTGAAGGTGGTTGCATTGGTTGTGTGGGAAATAGACCCTTGGAGTGATTTCTCCCTCTATTATTGAAGATGGTTGATGGAATCTTGTTGGTGGGAGATGGAGCACAATTGATTCAACCTTGAAATTATATGTATGTTATAGGTTACATGTATCTTGAATTTGAGTATTTAATTGTGCACTGTTAGTTATATGGATTACTAGTTATTTGAATATTCTATTATGCCTTGTTAGTTAGTTTCATGTTCTTTAATGTTTTTATATCTTTCATATTTGACATATATATAGTATTAAGAAAAAATATATTTTTTTAGGTAACACCGTGATGATATGACACATTTAACCTCTTTGCTTGTCGTTTTCCCCTCATCAAATCCTTCGAAGCCATCAAACACACAAGAATCCACAAAGATAACTTGATATGTTTTATATATCCTCACCAAGACTCCCCAATCCCAATCATATACCTTTAGTTATGTATTCACTCTCAAAAAGGTTTAATTTGAATTCAATTAAAAAAAGGGTGTGATCCAAGGCTTGAAAATAAGATTCAAACCCCCTCATTTATGATATTCAAGCTATGTATTTTAGTGTTAGAGGCCAAAATAGTCAATGTGTGAATTCAATCTCTCCAAGAAACCTCACCTATACCATGCATACAAGCAAACACAATACATAAAATAGTGACTCTCATGTTTCGCATTGGGAAAATCTATTTCCTTCTTATGTTATATTGAGGAAATACAAGTTGAATTCATTTCCCAAATTTAAACCCACAAAGAACAACTCCCTTTTCGCCTTTCTCCTACTCAAACCAAGTTCAAAGAAATCACCCCTTAACAAAAGCTATAAATGATATGAGTCTTTTGGGGATTCACTAAAGTGTCAATATTAGGAGAAAAAATTCCCCCTAAAAATCAACAACATTGGAAGACAATAAATTCTTAAAACCCTTTGTTAAATTTTCACACACAAGAATTTTTATTTTTTTGAAGATGGTACTATTAATGTCTATTGTTGTTGAAATGGATGAGTTGTAGGATTTTGACATGGCTTCCAAGAAGTCCATAAAATGGAAGGATCCCATGATTAAGTTGATCCTACAACATGAGGAGATAGATATGGAGATGGAAATTGATATTCTTGGGCCAACGTATGTTGGGAAAAAATGTTGCATGGAAAATGGCATGGTATTCTAGTGGGGATACTTCTACTAAATGTTCCACAAGGAATCTTGTTGTGAGATGTAATCAGTCCCTAAAGATTCTAATCAAGATGAAGAAATATATCATTCTATCAAGCATTATCAATCGAACAAGGTATTTTCATGAACTTTCATGTTTCCTTGCACATATACCATCACTTGGCTCATCATTCGGGCCGACATAAACCATAGGCTTATCTGAGACATTGATGGGGAAGTCATTTCTTTGTTCTAGAATTTTATCCTGGATATATGTTATAAGTTTCCTATAGTATAGGTTGACCTTAATGATGAGTGGATGCTACAATTTCCATTAAATTATAGAGATTTCATGAAGTGTTGGTGGGTAGATGGAAAATTATTCATATCCAGGAGGACATGGGCCTACCCAACTAGCCTATTGAGGATCCCATATCAGATTGTAGTATCTCAACTAATCAATTTTTATGTTTCAAGAGAGTATAGATTGGAGGTCAGGGTGCATAGTGTGTGGCTCTATGGCTTGAATGGAATGGAGTTGGGAAATAATGTCTAAATGACCTTTTTGAGTATCTTTTCCCTTTAGTGAGAGCTGGTGATATTAGGTGAGCCTGTTGTGATGCCCTAGAATTTATATTGTTGTCCATCCTATTGCCAGGAGGGAAAGAAATACAAGTTCCAAGGAATCAAAAAACGTTCACATGACATCATCATCTTTCACTAAAGGGAAAAGATACTAAAAAATGTCATTTTGACATTATTTCCCAACTCCATTCTATTCAAGTTGTTGAGACACACACTATGCACCCTGAACTTCAATATATACTCTCTCGAAACCAAGCTATTTTTAACACTTTCCATGTAATTCCCCATTCCTGTGGTGTCCATAATCACTCCATTCCTCTAGTACGAGATAATATTCCTCCCAGTGGTTTCCATTATCGTCACACCTTTACCCAGAAAAATAAACGTGACAAAATTGTTGAAGAATTGCTAGAAGCAAGTCTTATCCATCCTAGTACCAGCCCGTAGTCTTATTTGGCAGTCATGGAACTCAAGAAAGAAGCAATTTGGCACATGTGTATTGATTTTGATGCCTATTATCATAATATTTTTACTTGTGCAAATCCTTCGACAAGATCCTAAATATTTTGTAACTATGGAATATTCTACCACTTTCACCTAAGTAGAGATTCCCGTCATCCATGCTCATGCAAAATCATCAATGGTACCCCAAGTAACCATCAAACACTATAAGGTGACATCATCATCCAATGGAGGAAAATTTTAAGTTTCTAGGGCACTGCATCCATGGTGTAGGAGGATGCATCAACCTATGGGCCTTATGGAGTCTCAAGTGCATTATCTTGAATATTAATCTAGATGAAACAAGAAAGATAAAGTATAAACCCTAAGTTGAAAACACACTTGGGACTTAGGTTTTATAATTTGAGGAAAAATGACACCCAAGGTGCGAATTCAAAAAGTATAACATTATTCAATTACTAGAAGTAATTTATGAACAAGTTAATCTTGTTGCTATTGCAAAGTTATAATTGATATTATAAAACTGGTTTATTGTTGTAGTTTTCAACAACCTTGGCATTTATTGTTGTAGTTTTCAATGGTCTAGCCTCCTTAGTTAGTGCCCTAAGATATTGGGTCGAGTACTACTGTTGGACCCTACACACATATCAGAGAGATATAGCATAGGGAAAACCCTTGTTTGTAGAACCCTTGAATACCTAACCCTTGGGGACAGAAACATAAACAAATTAAAATAGACAAGATCTATTGTCGTGCAACTGTGTTCAGGTTGCCAAATCACTACAAATTTCTTCCTGGTTAATCATTTGGGCAATTCATCACTACAATATTCTTCTTGAGACCTATTCCATTGGATTCATCTCTTTTCCCTTATCACATTCATACATATCATTTTTCAGCAAAATGTTTTACCCCACCCACCTCATTTTGTTTCCCTCATCATCATGGCCCATACCCGCAGCCAAGACCTGGAAGCTCGCTTCAATACCTTGCAATATAATTTCACCGAGACCCAACAAGAAGTGAAACAACTCAATGCCAATGTTTTCGCCATCAATACAACCATGCAGTCCTCAATGGAGGAAATCAAACAAGACCTGACTAACCAGCTTGAATCTATCATTTCAATGATCTGCACCAAGATGCATATCCCTACAGATAACCCTTTATCTGACCCACCTTCATATACTAAAGTTGAACATTCCTCTAACTTTCAGCACCATCACTTTCAATGTGACCTACGCATTCCATGGGTGGATGTGACCAAATTTGATGGCTTGGATCCCACTGGTTGGGTAACCCAAATGGAACATTATTTCTCTTTATACGTCATTATAGATTACTTGGCCAAACTTTGGTATGGTGTTCTCCATCTAGATCAAGAACGTTGGCAATGGTGGAAATGGTGAAAACATTCCTGTTAAGGGTATATTGCTTGGACACAATTTTTGGTAGATCTTTATGAACTCTTTGACATTGACACCAACCATTTAGGTCATTTGACAAAGTTGAAACAATCAGGAATAGTGGAAGACTTTATAGCTTCTTTTGAGCGCCTGGATTTTCGAATAGAGGGCATGTCTGATGCCTTTTTCCAAGAGTGTTTTATCAGTGGCCTCAAGGATGATATTCGGGCCCATGTCCTCATGGATCATCCTCAAAGTTGGGTGGAGGATACTAAAAGAGCTAAAGAAGAAAAACAAGTTGTATCTTCTCAAAACAGGAAACCCTCCTTTATCCCTCGCACTAAACCAATAAATCCCACTACTACCTCTGCTCCATTAAAGATCAAAAAATTGACTAGGTCTGAAATGGTTGAACGCCAACTCAAAGGCCTTTGTTATAATTGTGATGAAAAATACTTACCGGGCCACAAGTGCAAGGAACACAATATTTTTATGGCCATCTTGGAGGATATTTTGGAAGAGGGTGTTGAAACTCCCCTTGTGTTTGAGTCACCTAAAACCACTCACATAACCCCACCCTCAGACCCTCCCGAAGTAGAACCGGTCATTTCCCTCAATGCTCTCACTGGATTCTATGCTCCCCAAACCCTCAAGCTAATCGGTTACATCAAGCATAGGAAGTTCATCATTCTAGTTGATAGTGGAAGCACCCATAATTTTATCCATTGTCACATTTCCCAAGAAAATCATTGCTACATCCATGTTGTCAATAATTTCCAAATCATGATTTCCAGTGGTGGCTCCATGAAATGTGGAGGGCGTTGTGAAATTTGCATCTACAAATTGGTGACTACCACCTGAAATATCATATGTTTGCTATCGCCATGGGCAGTTGTGACATTGTGTTGGGTGCAGACTAGCTAAGTACTTTGGGTCCCATTCTCGTGTATTTTAAGGAATTAACCATGCAATTCGACCAAGAGGGCCAACAATATAAGTTCCAAGACATCACCACCAGTTCACCTGAGATCATTAGTTCCCATCACATGGAAAAGATTCTAAAAAAAAGGTCATTCTAGTGTTATTGCCCAATTCCATGCCATACAAGCAACAGAGACACCCTCGATGCCGCAAGACCTCTAATACATACTTTATAAACATCAAGTGGTCTTTTCCACTCCCCAGGGACTCCCTCCTTCCCATGTTTTTCATAATCATTCCATTCCCATTGTACCAGGAAGCCTTCCTCCCAATATCCATCTGTATCGTCACCCCTTTTCCCAAAAAAAAGAAATTGAGAAAATGGTCTAGGAACTCCTTAATGTAGGCGTTATCTACCCTAGTATGAGCCCCTATTCTTCTCCTGTGGTCATGGTCCTAAAGAAAGAAGGTTCTTGGTGAATGTGTCTTGACTTCCGTGCCCTAAAAAAAATTACCATTAAAGACAAATTTCCCATTCCTGTCATTGATGACCTCTTGGATGAATTGAGTGGCACCCAATTCTTTACTAAACTTGATCTTCATTTTGGCTACCACCAGATATGTATGAAAGAGGAAGACATTCTCAAGACTGCCTTTAGAACTCATGAGGGCCACTGTGAGTGTTTGGTCATGCCCTTTGGCTTGTGTAATGCCCCCTCCACCTTCCAAATCCTCATGAATAATGTCTTCTGTCCTTTTCTCCATCATTTTGTCTTAGCTTTATTTGATGATATCCTCATCTATAGAAAAACTTGGACAAACCATGTTTCCCAGGTGGATTGAGTTCTCCATCTACTCTCTCAGCACCAACTTTTCCTGAAACTGTCTAAATGTGATTTTGGCGCCTCGGAATTCAAGTACTTGGGTCATTTGGTTGGCAAGGACGACGTCATAGTGGATCCTAAAATGATTGAAGCTATGAAATACTGGCCTCACCAAAATACTCTAAAAATCTTGTGTGGATTTTTGGGCTTAACAAGTTATTATCACAAGTTTTTTAAGAATTATGGAAAGATTGCAGCACCTCTCACTATACTCCTAAAAAATAATTATTTCACTTGGAATCCAATAGATGCTCAAGATTTTCAAACCTTGAAGATGGCCACGTGCACCACTCTAGTCCTATCCCTTCTTGATTTCACCAATACCTTTGCCTTGGAATGTGATACTTAAGGGAAAGGAATTGGTGTTGTCCTTATGCAAGAGTGTTGGCCTTTGGCCTTTACCAACAAGAAAATGTCTGAAAGAAATCTGGGAAAATCAATCAATGAAAAGGAAATGTTGGCTATTCTGTATGCCATTGATCCGTGGTGCCCTTATCTATTTGGGCAATGCTTCCAAATTAAGACAAACGATCAAAGCCTCAAGTATTTTTTGTAACAACACATTTCCTCCCCGGAGCAACAAAAGTGGGTGACCAAGCTCTTTGGATATGATTATGAGATCATTTACAAGAAAGGAAAATACAATGTAGTTGCAAATGCACTTTCCCAAAAATATGAAGATGAAGGATCCCTTTTTTCTCTTTCCTTCATTGTACCAGATTGGCTCCAATCCATTCGCCAGGAATGGCTACAAGATCCCAAAAGTTCACAGTTGATCCAACAATTGCAGTCCAATGTTCCAGCTTCCCCAGGGCACTCTTGGCTCCATGATGATCTTTGATACAAAGGTTGTTTCTATTTAAGTCCACAATACTTAAATCCATGGTACTTTCTGAGCTTCATGCTACACCCACAACTGGGCACTATGGGTTTACCAAAACCTATGACAGGGTCAAACGCTCTTTTTTCTAGGATGACATGAAACAAGACATTTGTAATTTTGTCGTTGAATGTGGTGTGTTTCAATGCAACAAGGGAGAAATAGTCAAATCTCTGGGCACACTACAACCGCTTCCGATTCCACCTGCTATTTGGAGGAATATCTCTATGGATTTTATTACAGGCTTACCTAAATCAGGAAATAAATCAGTCATCATGGTGGTTTTTAATCTCCTTTCCAAGTATGCTCATTTATGTGCTCTTAAACACCCATTTACAACATCCACAGTGTCTCAACTTTTCATGGATTAGGACTTCAAGCTTCATGGCATGCTGCGTTCTATTGTTTATGATCATGACCCAAATTTCACTAGCAATTTTTGGCAAGAAATGTTGAAGCTACAAGGCACCCAATTGCATCTCAGCACAACTTATCATCCCTAGACTGGTGGTCAAATGAAAGTTGTCAACAAGTGTTTGGAAACATATTTGAGGTGTTTTGCCTCGAAAAATAAAAATCAATGGGCTCAATGGTTACCCCTAGCTAAATGGTGGTACAACACTTCATACCATACAACTACACGCATGACTCCTTTTAAAGTGGTATATGGACAAAATCCACCTTCAGTTCTCTCATACTTACCTGGTGTCTCGAAGGTCCAAATGGTTGACCAAACACTTACAGTTCGAGAGGCTATTCTCCATAACCTCAAAGAGAATTTGGTCATGGAACATAATCGCATGAAGCAACAAGAAGATCAAAGTCGCTATGAACTTCAATTTGCAGAAGGGGTTCAGGTGTTTCTTCGACTGCAACCTTACAAGAAAAAATCCCTTAAGGCCGAGCATTGTCAGAAGCTAGCGCCCAAATTTTATGTTCCTTATACTGTTCTCAAGCATGTGGGATAGGTGGCCTATCAGTTAGCTTTACCTAGTCATTCTAAGCTACATCCTTTTTTTCATGTTTCATGCTTAAAGAAGGTGATTGGAACTAAGTGAGAAATTCAAACCAACCTTCCCAAGTTAGCCGAAGAAGGATCCATTTGGCTACAACCACAATCTGTTTTGGACCAGCGTGAGCATTTCTTGCATCAGAGAACCATCAAGGAAGTGTTAGTCTAGTGGAAAGATACAACTCCAACAGATGCCACTTGGGAACCAGCTACCATTCTACAACAATTTCCACATCTCAATCCTTGAGGACAAGGATTTTTTTAACGGGGCGGACATGCTAGGGTCCTAACCTGCACATAAGTAGAACAATATATTCAGATGTAATAAAGTTCAGTATTAATAAGGCATTTCAATAAAATAAAATAATTCAAATGTAAGAAGACCTAATAGAATATTCCACTTCTAAAAGGATATTCCTCTAGATGCTTCTTTTGATAGACATATTTAGTATAAATAGGAGTTGAGGGTATGATAACCCTAGCTTGGATATTATTGTAATAGATCTCTGCTCGAATGGAGGTTTCCCCCTCGAAAAGGCTTGTGAACATTGCTCTTAGAATCAAAGTGTTATTTCTGTTGTTATTCTTATATCATTTCAATGTTATTGTGGGATTGTTCTGGATATATTATTGTTATTCTTCCATTTCTAGCATTTTATTTCTATTTTGCATACTTTTTATATATGGTATGTTACAAAATTCTCTAGTGATATCATGGCTTGGCACGGGGGTGGCTAGAGTGAAAATAATGAATGCCTATGATCTTATGGTTGGGTGGAAAGGCACACACCCACACTTAGTTGGTTGGATGCAACTTGTAATAGATAAGTATTCTCATACCCCGTGAAATTAAGTTTTAATTATGTAATGAAATGGGATATACTATGAATGACCCAGGGATGTGTATGTTTTATTAATGGTTATATTGTATCTCTTTATTCTTTTTTAAATTGTGTATTTAAGAAAGTATGGATTGGACATGTTTTGTATTCGTAAATGCTTGTGCCCTGTGGTGGTTTAAGCTAGATCCACGAATTGTGAGTTTGTCGAACTTGGGCACATTTTCATGTATGCATGTCCAAAATCCTAGTCGTTATGAGTCCCTTGGAGGAGGGATTCTGTTAAATCTCAGAAGAGATAGTGCATGTGTGCACAATATCTATACGAGGGAGGTAGAGACCAAGAACCATTTAAGTTATAGACTTGAGGAATAAGTGTAAGGGGTGCGCAGAAGGATTCTTCCAAGCGTTAAGTTCAATAGAAAGAGCACAAATCCCTTAATCCTTTCAGAGCTAACAAAGCTCAGGAAGAGTAGCAAGGATGAAGTATCGAAAGGGAAGGTCCCCTTGTTTGGAAGACGAATGGACGAAATCTGTTTGGAAGAAACCACGGTTAGTTGTGACCATTGGATATGGGAAAGAGCATGGGAGTTAACCCTTGGAGTCATTCGAACTTCACAAGTTCGAAGAACTGAGAAAGTTCATCATAAGGGAGGTAAAATCCCCAAAGTTAACATCGAGCCTTAGATATGAGGATGCCCAGGAACTGTCCCAACCATCAGATCTAGGAGGTAGACAATAGTCAAGTCACCAGAACTACCCATGACTTAAGAATATGACAACGAAGATGGATTTGATTCGTTTAATGAGAGGAGAGGCCATCTTGGTCATCAGATCGACTCAAATATTCACTGGAGTTACGGAATCAAACACCAACTGCTCGATTTAATCAATGGTTGGGAATCATTGTGGAGTGCGAAGGTGAATTTAGCGAACCTGCTAGTTCACGGACCGCAATAAACCCACGTTGTTGATCGCATTGGGGATGGAAGATCAACGACTAGGATTAGGCTAGAGTTGAGTGAGCACTTATCAGATTGCAGAGGTGGGACCCCACAATTAATGTGAATCGTCGATCTTTAAATTGAGATAGAGGGAAGGGAATCATTGCAGAACACGAAGGTGAAAGTAGCAGATGCGCTATTTCGTGATCCGAAATTCACCAACACCGTTGATCTCGTCAGGCTAGAAGATCAACGATTATGGTTAAACCAAGTTGGGTGAGCACTTTCCAGATTATGGAGTTTGAACTCTCTAATAAAGATCACACATGATGGGTCCCCACAATTACTGTGAACCATCGATTTCCATTGACCTTTGATCTGAGTTTGACAAAATTACTGAAATGCAAGGAGTGCATGGGAAATCAAGATCTTCAAGAATATCAAGCTCATAATAGATAAGCACTTTTCAGAAGTGCAGACGAGGTCCAAGAGATGGACTCATAGGAGGAACAAAGGTTGAGGCCTTTGAATACTTAGAAAATCCTATAAGCTAGAGGAATTTGAAATATGAGGAGGAGGAGTGACAACAACCATCACATTAGTTGTGGAGAGGAGCCTGGACCATTATATCAGTGTCCAGTGAACAAAGGAAGTGTAGAGGAGAGGAACACATCCCATCTGTTGGATCTAAGCGCGAATGTTAAGCCCTAAATAGTGGCTCATTACCCCTTAATTGGGGCATATTACATTATTAATGTTATTTTATTTATGTCGGTTTTAGTCCATTAGTTGTAATTATACCTCCTAGTCTCCTATATATGCCAAGGAGACATTTTCATTTGGAATCATCTTGTATTTGGACATTTATGTGGGCATAAGGAGGTTTCCCCATCGAAGAGGCTTATTATTTAAATTTATCTCTTTTTCAAGGCATTGAGTACTTATTTTGAGGTTTTTCTATGCTAAATTGATATTTGGTTCCTAACATATGGTATCAGAGCTCAAGGTCTTGGGGTTTCGCTGCTACATCTGAGACACCTTGGAATTTTTCCTATAACATTTTTTATACAGCGATCAAGAAGGAATGACTTGGATGATATTTAGTAGATGGATCAAGTTACGTTGGGTTAAAATGTCAGCTCCCGAGGCATTATACTTTTAGATATACAAACTTTGTAAGATAGGGTTCTGGAATCATCCTGAATTGAGTCATTGCATAATTTTCTCTATAAAAAAAATTTTGTAACATTTCAGACCCTGAAATCCAAAGGATATTTAGAGAAATTAGCAAGGTAGATGTGGTAACAGTTCCAGATTTGGTATCATCTTACATTTGGATATACACCATGTGGAATATAGGGTATCTAACTAGTCCTATTGACTAGTATCAAACATTTGTTCTAGGTAAAACAATCATAACTTCTTCCTAGAGTATCCAAATTGAGTGAGACTAGTTGCATTGGATATTGAACATCCATTAGTAGTTCTGGTACGATTTTCAGTATTTATATCAATTATTTTGTGTGGGGCATGCTATACAAGTGAGATCTCCTGGAAAGGAAAAAAATCAACAAGTTGTAGGGAAGTTACCATAAATTCAACTTGGCACATCCAATTTTGATCAGACCTATGGAATTGTAGAGAAGAAATATTAGAGGCCTAGAAAAAAGAAAATTCCATACTCATACGGGCCGAAATTTTCGAGATACAATAAAAGTAAGATTGTCTAGTAGAACCACCTCAAAATCAAGGTTTAAAGTGATACTTGGCCAACATGACACCAAAAAAGGGAACTTCTACACCAAATAAGCCTCCAAAAAATACTACTTGGACTCTTGATGAAGGTGAAGAAATGCGTAGGGACATAAATGATTTACAAAAGAAGACAATAACAAAATATGAACTACAAGAGATGATGGATTCAATGAAAGCTAAGTTGGACACAATAAATACTAAGATGGATGGTTTAAAAGGGGAGATCATGGAAGGATTGAAAAATTTCCTAATAGAGAGGACACCGGAAAGTGAAAATGTATCCCATGAAATTCATGATGAGGACACAAGGAAGGTGAATCAAGAATGGAGAAACTCCAACTTTGGGTTGAAGACCAATCACGTTCCTAAGATCGATATGAGGAAGTTTGATGGAAAGGACCCAATCACATAGATACTTTAGATGGAGCAATTCTTTTATCTACATAATGTGCCACATACACAAAAGGTACAAATTTCTTCTTTATATTTAGAACCCAATCAATTTTTATGGTATCAATGGCTTTGTTCTCTCAAATCACTCGTCACTTGGACACTTTTCATGGAAGAAATGATAGCACACTATGAGGATACAAGGAACAATACTTTCTTTATCCAATTGATAAATCTCAAGAAAAAGGGTTTAGTTATAGAGAACATTGAGAACTTCCAAAGATTGAATATAAAGGTAACATATATTCCAGATGAGCACTTGATTGATGTATTCATAGGAACTTTAAAAGATAACATTCAACATGAAGTTTTCCTTTTGGAACCCAAATCATTGGAGAATGAATTTAGGGTGGAAATAAATGTTGAAAGTAAAATTATGGATATGGATACTAGAAGGACCAATCCTAACATCTATCGAGAGAATAATTCTCCTTATTCTAAAAAAACTCAACCTACAAGGTTGACATATCAACAATTGGAGGAAAGAAAAGAAAAAGGTTTATGCTTTAATTGTGACAACAAGTATAGTAAGGGACATAAGTGTGGTGAGAAGAAATTATTCTACATAGATTGTGAAGAGGAAGAAGAACAAGAACAAGAAAAAGAACCATCTCAAGATGAAAGCGTAGAAGAAATTTCGTCTGAAGAGTTGACTCTCACGATATCATGTAATGCATTGGCTAGAATTATCACTCCTCAAACCCTCAAGATCGAAGGATATATCAAAAAGAAAAAGGTAATAGTTCTAATTGATTCTGGAAGTACTCATAATTTCATTCATCATAAATTACCCAAAGCTCTCAATTTCATTGTATCTCCAGTGTCAGAGTTTCAAGTAATGATTGCAGATGGAGGAAATATCAATTGCTCAGAAAAATGCAATAAGATCAATCTTACTATGGGGAAATATGTAATGAATAGTCCAATGATTTCTATACCCATGGGTGATGCTGATGTTGTACTAGGAATCCAATGGTTACAATCATTAGGAACAATTAATTTTAATTTTCAATAACTTTTCATGAAATTTTCATTGGAAGGAAAAGAAATTGAGTTAAGAGGTATCACAGGGAAACTTGGTAAGGTGATAATCTCTAATGGCATGAAAAAAATATTGAAAAAGGGGCATCAAGGTGTTATTTCACAACTATTCTCACTAGATGTTCAAACATCTAAGCCATCTATTCCTCTATATCTCCAAGGGATCATTGATAAGGATTCCAAAGTATTTGAATATATTCCCAAAGGTCTTCCACCCACTCAAAATCATGATCATGATATTCACCTAATTCCTGGGAGTGTTCCTCGTAACATTAGGCCATATAGATACCCTTATGCCCAGAAGAGTGAAATTGAGTGCATGGTTGAAGAAATGTTAGAGGTTGACATTATTAGACCTAGACAAAGTTCTTACTCTACATCAGTGGTAATGGTATTCAAGAAAGATGGTTCATGGCGTATGTGTCAAGATTATAGAGAGCTCGACAAGATCACTATTAAATATAGGTTTCACATTCGCTTCATTGACGAATTGTTAGATGAACTACATAGATCAATATATTTCACAAAGTTGTATCTTCGTTCAGAGTATCATCAGATTAGAATGAAGGAAGAAGATATCCCAAAAATAACATTCTGAAATCATGAAGGCCATTATGAATTTTTGGCCATGCCTTTTGGCCTTACAAATGCACCTTCCACATTCCAAGGGTTGATGAATTCTGTTTTCAAGCCCTTCCTTTGAAAATTTCTGTTAGTATTTTTTGATGATATACTAATCTATAGAAAGTCTTGGGAGGATCATGTGTGACATGTTGACAAGGTGATAAAACTACTAAAGGAGCAACAAATATATGCCAAACCATCCAAATGTTTCTTTGGAGTGAATGATTTAGAGTATTTCGGTCATATTGTATCTCATGAAGGTGTCAAGGTAGAACCTAACAAGATTAAGGCCATGATGAACTGGCTGATTCCCAAAACATTGAAGAATCTTAGAGGATTTTTGGGTTTGACAGGTTACTATCACAAATTTGTTCGACACTATGGAAGAATAGCAACACCTTTAACGACACTAACTAAGAAGGATACATTTTCATGGACTCTAAAGTCAAATAAAGATTTTGAACAACTTAAAGAAGTGATGTGCAAAGCTCTTGTCTTGACCACTCCAGACTTCACAAAAACCTTTATTGTGGAATGTGATGCCTCGGGAAATGGAATTGATGTTGTCCTAATGCAAGAAGGAAGTCCCCTGGCTTTTGAAAGTTGACCACTCAAGGGAAAGGACTTACATAAACCCATTTATGAGAAGGAAATGATGGAAATACTACATGCATTGAAAAAATGGCATCCTTACCTAATAGGTAGGCACTTCAAGGTCAAAACAGATCATGATAGTCTTAAATACTTCTTGGAACAAAGACTATATTTAGAAGAACAACAAAAATGGGTAACCAATATATTGGGTAATGATTTTGAAATCGCCAATAAAAAAGGGAAGAAAAATGTTGTGGCAGATGCACTCTCAAGAAAGGATGAAGATGTTGAGGCCTTTCTTTGTGCTATCTCAATCATCCAACCCAATTGGATAATAGAAGAAAGGAATGAATGGAAGAATGACGAAAAAGTGTTGACTCTCATTCAAAGGTTGCAGTAGGATTCCAATGCATCATATACATTTACATGGAAAATTCATTCACTATGGTACAAAGATCACTTATATTTATGTAAGAATTCCCAACTCAAACAAAAGATACTATTGGAATTGCACACCTCTTCAGTAGGAGGGCACTTGTGATTTTTGAAAACCTACCATAGGGTGAAGAAGGAATTTTTTTGAGATGGCCTTAAAACTAATGTTCAAAGGTTTGTGGAAGAATGTTTGGTTTTCCAACAAAATAAGGTGGAAACAATTAAAACCCTAGGTATTTAACAACCATTAGCCATCCCAAGTCAACATTGGGAGGATGTTTCCATGGATTTCATCACAGGGTTACCGAAGTCTGAAGGACAGAGTGTCATCATGGTGATTGTTGATAGACTGACCAAGTACGCACACTTTTGTGCACTCTCTCATCCCTTCAAAGCCATTACAGTTTCCACCGAATTCATGGAAAAAGTTCAAGATCTACATGGCAGCCCAAAGATTATTGTAAGCGACAGAGATCCCATCTTCACTGGACATTTTTGGAGAAAAATATTTTCCTTTTTAGGTACTCAATTGGCTCATAGCTCATCCTATCATCCTCAATATGATGGACAAATCGAGATAATGAAAAAATGTCTGGAAGGATACCTTTGTTGCTTTGTCTCTGATAAATAAAAACAATGGATCAAATGGTTACCCTTGGTAGAATGGTGGTATAACACTTCCTTTCATACTGCAACAAAAATGACACCATTTATGGCACTCTATGGATACCACCCTCCTTCCATCACTTATTCTCTAAATGAAAAATATAAGGTTCAAGTAGTGGAAGATCACATCGAGCATCAACAACAAGTTCTCCAAATATTAAAGGACAACCTGACCATGGCACATAATCGCATGAAACAACAAGCAGATCAACATCATAGTGAAAGAAGTTTTGAAGTAGGGGATTGGGTGTTTTTAAGACTACAACCATACAAATAGATGTCCCTCAAGAAAGACAATAAGGATAATAAATTATCACCAAAGTATTATGGCCCTTATAAGGTGTTGCAAAACATTTGTACTATGGAATACAAATTGGGGTTGCCTGCATCTTCACGAGTACACCCAGTTTTCCATGTTTCATGCTTAAAAAAGGTTATAGGTGACAAGATCCCAATTCAAACTATATTTCCAAAACTTGATGAGGAAGGAAAAATCATATTGGAGCCTGAATCCATCACTGGCACAAGAATTCGCCAGCTGAGGAATTGATCCATTTCAGAGTATCTCGTTAAATGGAGGAAACTACCAGCTGAAGATTCCACTTGGGAAGATGATTTTTTTATACAGAAGCATCTAGAGTTACTCAAGCATTGTGGAAAACACTTGTCTCAAGGGGAGGGGCATGTTAAGCCCTAAATAGTGGCTCATTACCCCTTAATTGGGGAATATTACATTAGTAATGTTATTTTATTTATGTCGGCTTTAGTCCATTAGTTGTAATTATACCTCCTAGCATCCTATATATACCAAGGAGACATTTTCATTTGGAATCATATTGTATTTGGACATTTATATGGGCATAAGGAGGTTGCCCCCTCGAAGAGTCTTATTATCTGAATTTCTCTCTTTTTTCAAGGCGTTGAGTACTTATTCTGAGGTTTTTCTATGCTATCTTGATATTTGGTTCCTAATAATGAAGGACTAATAACCGTTGGATCCAGAAGTAAGTGCACAAGACTTAACCCTTGTGTACATAGGAGAGTGGACTTGTCAAAGTCCCGAAGTAATTTTGGACCAATTAGCTCCCAAAATGAATCAGTCACCATGGTTTCATTTTGTGGTTGATAGCATGGTTATTTGTAGTTTTCTCCATTTTGTTTTAATTTCTTCTAGTGTCAAAACTTAGGTTTTAAATTCATATCTTAGAAATAAGTTGATGGATAAAGGTCTTTTCTATAAAATTTCATGAAAAAACTTTCAATAGCTAACGCGTGTTGTAGGGTTGATGACTAGCTGGTGAAAACGACGATTTTCAACAGTTAAGGAGTACTTTCCCATAGACCGTTAGCTGGTGAAAGCGCGAAACACGTGTGTTTCCTCCACGTTTTTAGAAATCAAAATATGACACGCTCAACACACGTCACGTAATCATTATAAGGCATTGGTGAAAGCGAATAATGATGAGGATTATGTTATGCACATCTAAATCAGATATCAGAGCGGATCGTGTTTGTGAATGCATGCTTCACGAGATAATGGCGTTGGAGATGAAGAATTCAAATTCATCATCACAGGTAAAGGAGCAGTTCTACTCAATTGGAGACATCAAATTGACACTTCATATTCCCAACATGCATTATCCATAGGCATATGTCATGGTTTCATATTTGAAAGATAATGCCGAGAGTTTTCACCAGCGCCAAACCTTAGCTCAAATAGAAAATTACAGTGTCTTTGTTTGCAAAATTGTCTGGGGTTCGAGTTATATATGGAAAGGAAACGAAGTGGTTCATTGTTAAGGAAAGAATTAGTCAGTCTATCTTTTTTACAAGCACATCCAGAGGTGCACAAATGCTTCTCAGACGCAGGTTGCATGGGTTATGTTGAAAAGTTACAAAATGGTTGCCACCAAACAACAGCTGAAGCGTTTGCTAAATCATATGATGGAAACAAGGCCTATGTGGGTTCTTTAGAAATTCTAGTTGATGAAGCCACCATTGCTACAACAACCAGCTTACCTAGATCAGAACAGAGATGGTTCAAGACAACAACAACCAAGAATCTCAATTTCAGAGCATATCTTAAGGCAAAACTCATAAATGTTACATGGAAGAAAAGCATGCCAGTTTCTCATTTGGAGGATGAATGGTAGGACCTGTTCAAAGGCATTCAACTCTATATAACCTCATAAGGTAGGTATAACAAGCTGATGCTATACCATTTCAAGCTCTTAGATCATTTCACAGGGAAAAATCTCCTAAATTTACCTTTCTTCTTTCACAAAAGCCTAACTAAAGTCTGTAAAAAGATTAGGGCTGAACCTCTAAGTATGAAAAACACTCTTTGTCATTTCGGCCTGATCAAATTGATAATTCTAGAGGAACTAAGACAAAGAGGAAGGACTTCGCAACATTTTCTTTTTTTGGAAGGCTTTGAAACCCAAACTCAGCCCATGAATGAGAAGAAGAGAGTTGGAAAAAAGAAATTAACTCCTCAGAGTAGCTCGAGGAAGAGGAGAACTCTTCCAGGACCACCATAATATAGGATTTCCGGCATAAAGTCTCACAGATCAAAGAAAAAATTAGATTTTGAAACCACTTCAGAGCAACCTATAGAAAAGAAGACAAATATTCTAAATCTACCATACACAGACTCAGAAACAGAGCCAGAGCAAGAAGATGAAAGTCAAGCCATTAAAATCCTTGAACACTCCATGGAATTTGCACAGGATTGTGAGACCTTTACTCCCACTGATGAAGGTGAAACATCAAAGAGCAAAAAGTCAAATAAATCACAAAAAATTAAGCAACTAAAAGAAGTGATTTCTCAATGGGAGGTTTTAGAAAGAGTAATCAAGGCAAGATACATAACTCTGTCTGACAATTTCGTAGAGACAAATGCAGAATTTGAGAAGTTGGCTTGTGAAAGTGTAAAAGACAAAAAGAGAAAGAAGAAAATCACCAAAGATTATAACAGTTTATGGTGGTTAGCAAAACGCCTTAAGAGGAAGATTAGAAAATTGAAGTAGAAGTAGAAGTCGCACCCAGATCTACAAGTGTTAGCCCAGGTTGTTGTGAATATGAAAGGAGATAAAGCAGAGACACGCTAATTCTTTGATAAAACAATAGTTTTGGAGGTGAAAGTTTTTTTTTGGCCAAAACAGAGCTTTCACCAGCGCAAAGGGTAAATTTACAACCAGTTAGCTGGTGAAAGGCGGAGCTTTCACTAGCTAACCAGCGAATCATAAGGCGAGTTAGTTGGTGAAAGAACATAAAGAATTTTTGAAAGCTAAAGATGGAGCAGGGCGATTTTCAAAGTATTTAAAGAAGTTCCAGAGAATCAAAGGATTAACCACTTAGTCAGAAAATACTCTGCATCAGAGATTCGTGGAGATTTTGAAAACCAAATGCTAAATTGGTCTCCTAAAGTTTTGACTATAATTAATTGAAGAAATCCAACTACAGAAGACAGGTGCCTTTACCTTTTCCATGACACAATAGAGTCCAGAAGATGATGAAGTACAAATGTCAAATATTGATATAGAAGACAGTTCGAGTTCAAGCAACTAGTCTTTGTTATCGATTGCCTTAGTTAGTTTTATTTTCTATTTTTAGATACAGATCCAAGTTTTCAAGATCTTAAAAACCGATTGTAAAAGGCTATAAAGGCCTATCTTTTCTAAGAGACAAGGGTTCAAACTGGGAATACATTTTGTGCTACTGTATAGACTCTTGATGCATAATAAAATTACAGTCTCCTTTTGCTTTCAATATCAAAAATATTCATGCTTCATTTTCTTTACTTTATTTCAGTTTATCTTAGCTTATAAAGACTGTCATATCTTTATTGAGCTCATAGACTTGAAGTGAAGGATTTCTTTCTATCTTTCATTAAGCCCTACACCCAGTTGTATTTGGCAATCAATATTAGTGTTCTTCATCCTCTCATTTTAAAATACTTGATCTGATTATTGCTTTCTAAAAACACTGTTTCATTTGGATGTATGATGAGTTGTCTATTACATTAATAATTGAGTGATCCCATTGTTCCAAGTATGCCTACACATTATTTTCTTAAGTTACCAAGCATCCTTAGCCTATAACCCTAAGGAGTTTCTTGGAGTGATAACAAATTGGCGCCATTGCCGGTGACACGAAATTTAAGTTCTTCTTTCTTGGGATATGACACAAAGGTAATTCAGGATAAGATCCCCTTAAACAAAGATACCAAACTGTTTAGGCAGAAACTTGGATCTTTTAATACTTTGTTGCTGCCTACAATGGAAAGGGAAATCAAAAAACTATTGGATGCCCGCATCATCATACCTCTCAGATATTTAGAATGGATTGCAAATCTTGTACCGGTCAGAAAGAAGAATGGGGAGATCAGACTCTATGTGGACTTCAGAAATTTGAATAAGTGCTCTAGGAAGGACAACTACCCTCTGCCCAAAATGGAACATATTTTGCAGAAGGTGTCAGGATCAAAGGTGATGTCCTTTATTGATGGGTTTTCTGGATACAACCAGATTGCTGTCCATCCGGATGATAAAGAAAAGACTGCTTTTACTACTCCACGGGGTACGTTTATGTACAAAAATATGCCTTTTGGATTGATGAATGCAGGAGCGACATTCCAAAGGGCAATGGACATTGCTTTCATTGGAGAGAAAGGTAAATTTGTCCTGATATATCTTGACGATATCACTATTTTTTCGAGAAGCCATGAACTTCATTTGCAACACTTAAAAAAGACATTCCTAAAATGTCAAAGGTATGGAATTTCTCTTAATCCAAAAAAATCAAATTTTTCACTTAAGGAAGGGAAATTACTTGGACATATTGTTTCAGCTGATGGGGTGAAAATTGACCCAAAAAGAGTAGAAGCAATTAAAATTTTGTCTCTTCCTAGATCAAAGAAGGACATTTAGTATTTCCTTGGGACTATAAAATTTATCAGGAGGTTTATAGAAAACTTTACAGAACTCACAAAGCATATTATTGCTATGTTAAGAAAGAACTATGAAGTAAAATGGACTAAAGAAGCCAAACACTCATTCAATTCTATCAAGGAAGCCATTACAACAACCCCTGTTTTGATCAGCCCCGACTTCGCCAAGGAATTTTATATCTTTTCATTTGCTTCAAAAGATACAATTGCAGCAGTACTCTTGCAGAAAAATGTCTATGGTCAGGAGAAACCAGTTTCCTTCATTAGTAAAGTCTTGAGGGATGCAGAGGTAAAGTATGAATTATTGGAGAAACAAGCATATGCACTTATCAATTCATTGAAAGCTTTCAGAGTTTACATCCTTCAAGCACAGGTAATAGCTTACGTACCCTCCAGTTCAGTTAAAGATGTGCTTATACAAACCGACATAGATGGGAAAATGAGTAAGTGGATAGAAAAGTTAATTGAATTTGATGTTGAAATTAAACTGGCAAAACTTGTGAAGGGTCAAGGCCTTGCCAAACTTCTGGCAGAAGAAAATTGTAAACTGCTCGAAATAAATTTGGTAAGTGTTAATGCAGATAATGTTCAGTCTTCAAAGGACAAAAGAAGTGAGAAAATGCAAGTCTCAACTCACCTAGCTAACTGAAAATGGTACAGTCACATTATTCATTTTCTGCAAACTTTATCAGTCCCTTCAAATTTGACAAAAACACAAGGAAGGACTTTAAAGCTTAAAGCCATGAATTTCTACATCAATGGCAACTTATTGTTCTGGAAAAATACAATAGGTTTATTATTGAGGTGCATAAACCAAGAAGAAGTATCTAAGGTCATGATTGAGTTCCATAATAGTGAATGCAGAGGACATCACTATTGGAAGACCACCGCACATAAAATCTTAAGATCTGGTTATTACTAGACATCCTTATTTTCAGATGTGTGTGAGTTTGTGAGAACATGTGACAAGTGCCAAAGATTTGAAAGAAAACAACAACTGAAATCTCTTCCCCTCAGACCCATAGTGGTCACAGGTCCCTTCCAGCAATGGGGTCTAGATTTCATAGGTGAGATTCACCCGCCTTCTAGTAGTCAGCACAGGTGGATCCTTGTTGCGACTGATTATTTTACAAAGTGGATTGAGGCTATTCCTACCAGGAACGCCAATCATACTGTCATCATTGATTTTCTGCAAGAAAACATATTCTCCAGATTCGGTTTTCCTAAGAGGATAGTCACTGATAACACTGCTACATTCAAAGATAAGCACTTGGTAAAATTATGTGAAGAGCTGGGAATTCAGCTAGTATATTCCACTGCTTACTATCCACAAGGAAATGGCCTAGATGAGTCATCGAATAAGAGTTTAGTCAGAGTTATAAAGAAGTTTCTTGAAGAAAATACCAGAGGCTGGGATTCCAAGCTGAAATTTGCTTTGTGGGCTGACAGGGTTACAAGTAAAAAGTCAATTGGTACATCTCCCTTCAAGTTGGTATATGGTACTGAAGCCATATTTCATGTTCAACTTGCACTACCAGTTGCAATGTTTTTACAAGAAACTGACTCTGAACCAAGTGATTTAACTCGGAGAATCCATAATTTGGTAGAGTTGCAGCAAGATAGAGAACAAATTTTGGAAAAGACAGAACTACACCAAGGAAAGATGAAGGAGATCATAGACAAGAAAGTCAAATCAAATATCTTCAAAACAGGGGAAATAGTCTTAAAATGGGATGCAACAAGGCAAGAGAAGGGGAAACATGGAAAATTTGATGCTCTCTAGACAGGTCCTTTCGTCATAACAACAGTTCAGTAGAACAATACCTTTGTTCTCCAAAATCTTGCAGGTGAGGAAGTAGCAGGTGGACCTTTCAACGGGCACTTTCTAAAGACCTATTTTTCATAAGGATTTTTCTTGAAGCCCTGTTTTACTTGTACATATTCTTTTTAGTTCTGTTTTCTTTGTTTTTATCGCTTGAATAACTCCATGCCCAATGGTACTGAGCAAAACTATTTTTCAAATTTTCAAATTGTAATAAAGGCTACTGAGTCTAGCTAGGTTCTTGGTGACCTCACAGGGAGGTGTCCATCCCAGTTAGAGCCAAATGTTAGCTCCCAAAATTAATTATTCACCATGGTTTCATTTTGTGGTTGATAGCATGGTTATTTGTAGTTTTCTCCATTTTGTTTTAATTTATTCTAGTGTCAAAACTTAGGTTTTAAATTCATATATTAGAAATAAGTTGATCCATAAAGGTCTTTTCTATAAAATTTCATGAAAAGACTTTCAACAGCTAACGCGTCTTGCAAGGTTGATGACTAGTTGGTGAAAACGGTGATTTTCAATAGTTAAGGAGTACTTTCCCACAGACTGTTAGCTGGTGAAAGCATGGAACACGTGTGTTTCCTCCACGTTTTTGAAAATCAAAAGATTACACGCTCAACACATGTCACGTAATCATTATAAGGCGGTAGTGAAAGAGAATAATGATGAGGATTTTGTTATGCATGTCTAAATCGGATATCAGAGCGGATCGTGTTCGTGAATGCATGCTTAACGAGATAATGGTGTTGGAGATGACAAATTCAAATTCATCATCACAGGTAAAGGAGCGGTACTACTCAGATGGCGACATCAAATCGACACTTCATATTCCCAACATGCATTATACATAGGCATATGTTATGGTTTCATATTTGAAAGATAACACCGAGAGTTTTCACCAGCGCCAAACCTTGGCTCAAACAACAAATTACAGTTTCTTTGTTTGAAAAATTGTCTGGGGTTTGAGTTCCAGATGGAAAGGAAATGAAGTGGTTCATTGTTAAGGAAAGAATTAGACAGTCTGACTTTTTTACAAGCACATCCAGAGGTGCAAAAACACTTCTCAGACGCAGGTTGCATGGGTTATGTTGAAAAGTTACAAAATGGTTGCCACCAAACAACAGCTGAAGTGTTTTCTAAATCATATGATGGAAACAAAGCCTGTGTGGGTTCTTTAGAAATAATAGTTGATGAAGCCACCATTTATACAACAACCAACTTACCTAGATCAGGCCAGAGCTCGTTCAAGACAACAACAACCAAGAATCTCAATTTCAGAGCATATCTTAAGGCAGAATTCAGAAATGTTACATGGAAGAAAAGCATGCCAGTTTCTCATTTGGAGGATGAATGGTAGGACCTGTTCAAAGGAATTCAACTCTATATAACCTCAGAAGGCAGGTATGACAAGATGATGCTATACCATTTCAAGCTCTTAGATCATTTCACAGGGAAAACTCTCCTAAATTTATCTTTCTTCTTTCACAAAATCCTAACTAAAGTCTGTAAAAAGATTAGGGATGAACCTCTAAGTATGAAAAACACTCTTTGTCATTTAAGCCTGATCAAATTGATAATTCTGAAGGAACTAAGGAAAAGAGGAAGGACTTGGAAACATTTTCTTTTTTGGGAAGGCTTTGAAACCCAAACTCAACCCATGAATGAGTAGAAGAGAGCTGGAAAAAATCAATTAACTCCTCAGAGTAGCTTGAGGAAGAGGAGAACTCTTCTAGGACCACCAGAAGATAGTATTTCTAACATAAAGTATCACATATCAAAGAAAAAATTAGATTTTGAAACCACTTCAGAGCAGCCTATAGAAAAGAAGACAAATATTCTAAATCTACCATACACAGACTCAGAAATAGAGCCAGAGCAAGAAGATGAAATTCCAGCCATTAAAATCCCTAAACACTCCATGGAATTTGCACAGGATTGTGAGACCTTTACTTCCACTGATGAAGGTGAAACATCAAAGAGACAAAAGTCAAATAAATCACAAAAAATTAAGCAACTAAAAGAAGTGATTGCTCAACAGGAGGTTTTAGAAAGAGTAATCAAGGCGAGATACAAAACTCTGTCTGAAAATTTTGCAGAGACAAATGCAACATTTGAGAATTTGGCTCGTGAAAGTGTAAAAGACAAAAAGAGAAAGAAGAAAATCACCAAAGATTATAACAGTTTATGGTGGTTAGCAAAACGCCTTAAGAGGAAGATTAGAAAATTGAAGCAGAAGCAGAAGTCGCACCCAGATCTACAAGTGCTAGCCTAGTTTGTTGTGAATATGCAAGGAGATAAAGCAGAGACATGCTAAGCTTTTGATAAAACAACAGTTTTGGAGGTGAAAGTTTCTTTTTGGCCAAAACAGAACTTTCACCAGCGCAAAGGGTAAATTTACAACCAGTTAGCTGGTGAAAGGCGGAGCTTTCACTAGCTAACCAACGAATCATAAGGCGAGTTAGCTGGTGAAAGAAAAAAAAGAAATTTTGAAAGCTAAAGATGGAGTAGGGATATTTTCAAAGTATTTAAAGAAGTTCCAGAGCATCAAAGGATTAACCACTTAGTCAAAAAATACTCATCATCAGAGATTCGTGGAGATTTTGAAAACCAAATGCTAAATCGGTCTCCTAAAGTTTCGACTATAATTAATTGAAGAAATCCAACTATAGAAGACATGTGCCTTTACCTTTTCCATGACACAACAGATTCAAGAAGTTGATGAAGTATAGATGTCAAATATTGATATAGAAGACAGTTCGAGTTCAAGAAACTAGTCTTTGTTATCGATTGCCTTAGTTAGTTTTATTTTCTATTTTTAGATACAGATCCAAGTTTTCAGGATCTTAAAAACCAATTGTAAAAGTATATAAAGGCCTATATTTTCTAAGAGACAAGGGTTCAAACCGGGAATACATTTTGTGCTACTATATAGACTCTTATTGCATAATAAAATTACAGTCTCCTTTTGCTTTCAATATCAAAAATATTCATGCTTCCTTTTCTGTACTTTATTTCAGTTTATCTTAGCTTATAAAGATTGCCATCTCTTTATTGAGCTCATAGACTTGAAGTCAAGGATTTCTTTCTATCTTGCATTAAGCCCTACACCCAGTTGTATTTGGCAATCAAGATTAGTGTTCTTCATCCTCTCATTTTAAAATACTTGATCTAATTATTGTTTTCTAAAAGCACTGTTTCATTTGGATGTATGATGAGTTGTCTATTACATTAATCATTGAGTGATCCCATTGTTACAAGTATACCTACACATTAGTTTCTTAAACTACCAAGCATCCTTAGCCTACAACCCTAAGGAGTTTCTTGGAGTGATAACAGGACCATCCATTGTCAAGGAGGACAGGTGGCGTAATATCCACAACTTCAGAGGTTTGTGGGAAAGGAGGAGGATGAACAACTGAAGTAAATCCTGACTGTTGATCACCAGGGGGATATGTGTTAGGAGATAGTGTATTTCGGGTAAAAGCACTCCAGATAAATGGGTGCATAAGAGTTGAAATTCCCGAATCCCGAAGAGTCGGAGTCTCGAAGTAAATCTTTACTGTCGGATCGAAAGGGACACATGGTAGAGATCTGTTGTCCTCGGGTGAAAGTAAAGTTTGATATTTGAGGTCCCTAAGTCTCGGAGAGCCGAAGGATATTTGAGCCGTCAAATCCAGAGGGACATGTGACAATATATCGTAGACTTCGGTGAAATCACTTCGAGAGTTTCAGGTTGATATTTGAAACTCCCGAAGCCCAAAAAGCCAAAGTGCCAAAGTGTCGAAGAGCCGAAGAGCCAAAACACCGAAGATCCAAAGGGACGAAGTAGATCTAAACTATCAGATCCAGAGGATAGGTGGCATGGATATGTGGATTTCTACTAAAGACCCGAAGTAAAAGTCGACTATCAGATTGTTCGAAGTAGATATGAACAGTCAGATCCCAAGGACAGGTGGCATGAATATGTGGATTCTGGGCAAAGAACATAAGTAAACTTTGACCTTCAGATCATCTGAAGTAGATCTGAACCATCAGATCAAGAGGATAGGTGGCGTGAATCTATGGATTCCGAGAAAAGACCCAAAGTAAACGTCAATCGTCGAATCGTCCGAAGTAGATTTTAACCGTCAGATCCAGAGGACATGTGGCATGGATTTGTGGATTCCAGGTAAATACCCAAAGTAAACCTCAAGCGTCAAACTCCCAAGTGAATATCAACCATTAGATACCATGAGTTTAGGAGGAGGAAATTTTGATACTTGATATTTCCGAAGCCTGGAGAGTCGGAAATCTAAAGTAAATCTCAATCATCCCATCAGCCAAATAAATATGAATCATCATATTGTCCGTAGTAAATATCAAGTGTCGGATCACTTGAAGTGAATCTGGACCTTCTGATCCAGAGGATACGTGGTGCGAATATTTGAACTTCAGGTAAAGACCCAAAGTAATTCTCGATCTTCAGATCAAGTTGATACGCGACAAAAATCTGCACACTTCGAGGAGAGAGAAAAGCTGAGAATGGAGAATTCTGAAGTCCGAAGATGCGAAGGGATCACAACCGTTGATCCGAGGATGACATGCGTTAGTGGATTATAGCCTTCGGATAAAATCCATTGGAAAAAAGGGTGAAGTTTGAAATTTGAGATCTCAGAAGTCTGAAGACCCAAAGGATATCTTTACCGTTGATCGAGAATAGGGCCATAAGACCGTTGATCTAGTTGAAAGGTCAAACACTCAAATTAGAAGAAGGTTTTTTTATTTAGGAGGACAGGTGTCTGTAGATCATCAACTCTAGAAGATTTATGTACGGAGGAGAGTAGGGTTTGAGAGTTGAAACTCCCGAAACTTGAATCATGAAATAAATCAAAGTCATTGATTTAGGAAGGTTAGATCTAATTCATAGATTTAGAAAGGATAGATCTGAGTTGAAAATTTTAGAAGCACCGTCGATGTATTGATATCAATAGTCCCATAGCATTGCGGGGATCAGAGATGCATGAAATTTAAACATTTGAGGGTGGGCTACAATCCAAACCACGGTTTTGAAGAAAGGACACATGGAGGCTCGAGGAGAATTTTGGGCTGAAAGGTAGTTTGGTTTCAAACTTCCTTTGGTCATGCCCACAATTGTGTGTTTGCATGAGGTTATCACTCAAAGTCACCTCAAGGAAGGGATTATCAGAAAAGGGGGTAGAACCCAAACTCAAAGATTCCCCAAGAACGAAGGGGAGGTCATGGGTACCATTAGAACTACACTCATAATTCAAAAGGGTTTGCGTTTAATTACAAAGAGAGACCATCAGGGTCTCAGAGATACATTTGGATTCAGAATCAAATATCCTTGACTAGGAGGTCGGACTGGTTCCCCGAATTTCCAAATTAGAAACCATGAATGGAGAATCTATCCTACAAGAAAAGAAAAAACATTTATGCCCCATCGTGGGTGTGTTACAAATTGGTATCATAGCATGGTTACAACACTTGGCCTTCTTGGGATCATGCACGAGTTGCGTAAGGAGATATTGTTATCTGCATTTACTCCTTGAGGAGAAGGACTGTAGATTGAACATGTGATTTTGGGAATTCTTTTTGAATTTCAGTAGAACAATTTCTTTAGTCCTTTGTCAAAGTGATAACTACTCTTACCAGAGTAGGGATATGCTAATTAACATTTATAATAAGACTTGAATGTGGATAGCTGAAGGTGGTAGGGTTCTATCAAGGGAAGTTGAATCCCGAAGGACGGATGAATGGGTGTTCGTAACATTGCTTCTAAGCATGGCAGTTGGAACTTCAGGCATTGATGATGGTGGATTATATAATGGTTAATACCTTTGTGAGCTTAAAGGAATCTAATAGGATCAGGTAGGATCCTTGGCAGTTATAGTCACTGCTTTAAATTAAAATTGGAGTATATAACTCCTCATGACTAGAGCAAAGTGAGATGTGAAAAACCCTATGGACGTTGAGGCAAGAAGGTTTTCTTGCTAGACGTTGTCGCATAAAGAGGAAAGTGACCTTGGTTGGTTATTTTCATAAGAGAAGGAAACATCAATACAAGATATGACTATGAGATTAGTCCTGTAAGTGACTAAAATATGAAACTTAAGGACACTAATGATGAAATTAAACTATCAAGTGAATGCATGAGGTAAAAGGGTGCAAGAGATGCACCTACTTATACACGAATGTGTATACATGATCATAAGGATGATTGTAAGATCCTTGGGAAAAGGATATAGAAGCCTGATATGTCCATGTGTGTGAATGACATGGAAAAAGTGCAAGCAATAAGCTAGCATGATGAATACTTATCTGTGTTTAATTATTCTTGAGTGCATGGGTTTAATGCATTTAGGAGCTTCCTAATATAAAGCATGATATTAATACCAGTTAGGTATGAATGATATTAAATGTGCAAGTGATGCACATGTATGATGTAAGAATATAGTTATAAGATACAATATGGTTTCCCTGATGAGTGAAATATAAAGCAAGAATTGCTCTTGTCCAGAATAAATGAATACTATGGATGCATGGTTGAGTCCATTATGGAGAGTCATGAAATTTATGTTCCAAATAATAGATTGAGGGGGAAGGTATTCCCTTTCCTCAGTAAATACTAATATAATTAGATAAAAAGGGTAAATGAGCAAATATTCTATGTTGTCATAATAAGAGGCAAATGATTATGCCTTTGAGAATCACATGAGAAGGATTGTGAACAATCCTGAGTTGACTGATCTTAAAAGTAGAGATGTAGGTGGGTTGCGAAACACAACTATGACTGCTACAAGCAGGTTTAGGATTATGAATATGGTTAAGTACATCATGGATGTAAGTTAAAAAAACCAAAATATGTATGGATACATAATTTGGGTACATGACAAAGATGCATGTTTATATTCCTTATGGGATATTTGGTAAATTGTTGAAGCTAACCCAAGGTTGAGGCCATCACAAATAGTGATGGATATGAAGTAAGGAAGTTGCATGTTGAAGGAGTTCCCTGTGGAGGAACTATGTGAAGACTCTGTCAAAAAAACAAGGTCACAACCTTAATGACTGCTGAGAATTAAGCAGCGAGCCACAAGATTATATATATACCAGAATCCCAGATTACATTTTTAAAAACATCATGTAATGAATAAAAGAATAATAAATGAATATTTTGTATTCCAAAAAAAGTTTAGGTTGAGGCCTAACCAAGGTGGCTCAAGGAAAAGAGTAGGAAGATCCCAATAGGGAGTAAATTGCAAAAGAAGAGAAAAGACAGTGAAGCCTTATAAATAACTCAGCTGGGCCAAAAAGTCCCAGGTGATGTAGAAATAATTTGAAGAAGGGGAGAGCCCTCAATTATTTTCTTCTTGTGTATCATGTTTTTCTCTGGGATGAGAAAGATAGTACGCTGATGAAAGTAAATATTTTGATACCATAGTGATGAGGATTGTATTACTGCAGAAACAGTTGAGAACTGTTGTTATTGCACTCATGAAAACATTAAGGATAATGTGATGAAATGCATACATATATGCTACGACATGTATGAAAATGTTTTATTAATTTAAATGCTATGGTACTTGCATTTTTAATTTACATGAAGACTAATGTGCTTATGATGTTTGTCATGTGTATAAAGAAATAGATTGGAATTGTTGAGAAAGATGGTTTCCAATAATGAACAACCTCAATCAGAGGATGACTATGAGAAGGTTCTTGTTGAAAGATTGTTGAAGGGAATTTAAAAGTCCTCATGGAGCACCAATGATGGGATAATATCAGAGGGGGTGCTAACAACCAAAACAGGTATAAAAATGTTCATGCCTATGTGGCATAAGGTATGAAAGGATTGGGTAAGAATCCCTTCTGAAATGTTTTACGGTCTTAAATGTTATGTATGAAACATTGAAAGGTAGATGTATGACTTGGGTACCCATGTAGGGTATGATTCAGGAAGGAGAAACTGAATGATGGAGGTGTGAACCTCTTATAGTAAAGACTTTTTGTAACCCTTGGAAGAATTCATGAACTGATATGTGATGAATACATGGACCAATCAAGAAACAATTGGAAACAAAAGTGCTTATAGATAACACATTGCATGAAATTGCTTCAAGGAAATGCATGTTGCATAAAGGATAGACAATGGATTTCCCATTGAGGAAGGAGGACCTTCCAACATTTCTAATTACATTGTATAGGTGTTAGAGAAAACCAAATTTGGGTGGCCATGAGTGTTGGCACCCTGGTTATTAATAGAGGAAGAATGATTAAAGGCATGCATGTGAAACTTTTGAGTCTCATGTGCACTGATTTGGGATCGTGATGAACTTGTAGACGGAAGCATAGCCCCATTGTAAGAATGAAAGAAAATGAATAAGACATGTGGTGAAGAGGTTGGTTAAATTCCAACACACCATGGCCAAGAACCTGTCATAAAGTGTGACAAACTTGAAATCACTGCAAGAGTGCATTGGGTATGAACATGGCCATGAATATTGGCACATTTGTTAAATCCTTTGAAATGTTGAATTACATTTTGAAAGGTTTGGTATGTTGAAATGAGGCATAGGCAAGGAATGGGACTCCATTTTCATGTTTATATAGATGTGATGAACTATTAGAATGTATGGTTTTGAATACACACACACACACACACACACACATGGATGCATGGAAACTAACAATTTGTTTGGCTGATTGAAGTTGAAAGTGTAGGAAGAAAAGGGGTCTTGGATATGGCAGCATTGTAAGACCATAAGGAAGAGCAATTTCTTGTTGAGCCAAACCACTATGGGAAGGAAATTCCCATAATTATGAATCTAGTTCCTATGTGAAACAAATATGAGAACAAAATGTGGAATTTGGAAATCTCCAAATGACAGATTTACAAGAAAATTTTTGAATTTAAAAATTTATGACGTCTCATGAATTTCTGTATACCTGTGATACAGGTGAAAGGGAAAGATCTGTGAAGAGTGAAAAGACAAGAAACTGATCTCTCAGGTTCAAGGGAGAACTGTGAGAAAGAGTATAATCTGATCGCATGAAATAGAGGCTGACTTAGGAGAAGGAGAGTAACCTTCATCCCTATCTATGATTGAGTTGGGAGAAGGAGAGTAACCTTCGTCCCTAACTATTTTTGTGCCGGGAGAAGGAGAGTAACCCTCGTTCCTAGATTTTGTTGAGCCAGAAGGCTGTAAAGCTGTAAAAGCATGAAAAATGGCTACTTCTGAGCCATGAAAACTTCGTGGTAATCCATGATCGCCTAGAATATGTTGTGTTGAGGTAACACAAGCTGAAGGGATTCCTCAACAGAGCAAGTCTGAGGGACACCTCGATTGCAAGACTCGATAGAGTCTCTAGAATTCTTCCTATGCAAGAAACCTTGGCCAGGCAAGATGGATCACCCAAGGGACTGTATAGCAGAGAAGGGGATGCCTGAGCCTAGGCCTAGATGATGAGTGACCACAAGGAAGAGGAGAGCTTAATAGTTCTTGTAAACTATTGATTGGGATCATGCACACAATGGGTAATTTTTACTGTGCGATAAAACCTTGGCAAGGCAAGATGGATCACCCGAGGGACTGTATAGCAGAGAAGGGGATGTCTGAGCCTAGGCCTAGAGGGTGAGTGACCACAAGGAAGATGAAACCTTGATAGTTATTGTAAACTATTGATGGGGATCATGCACCCAATGGGTATGTCAAGGAAAAAAAATGAGCCTAGATAAAAAAACAACCATGTGGACACAAATTCACAAACTACGCAGATAATTATTGTGCTAACAATATGAAATTTTCCTAGAAATTTTATGCAATGTTTTCACATAAGGCTATGATTAACGTGCTTTTTGTCCAAGAATTATTGAAAGAAAGTGACCAAAATTTAAGGTCTGAAAAAGGACCTGATCGAGGAAGAAGGATCAAGATTTTTGAAACAGCTAAATGAGAAAGGCATGACAGGTGTTTTTTAAAAATAACACCAAGGAAAATGTTCCTTTAAGGTGGAGGGACTTGTAACACCCTGTTTCCTTCAGCTTGTAATTAATCATAAAATAGGATTACCATGATAAGGCATGTGGACAATGTAAATGTGTTATTGTTAAACTTCCCATAACTGACTGTTGGGGGGTGAAGCCTTGAAGTACGAGCCATGATATCTCTAGAGGAAAGAAATCAGTTAATAAAGAAAGGATGAGTGCTTGAATCATCAAACACCCCCAATGAATGGAAGCATGGTCTAGCTATAGCATGTCAGCTATATGTACCAAAAAAACCTTCATACCTGAGTTTCCTTCTGACATAAGGAATAAGATAGGTTGGAAACCTTCCAGAGGAGGGAATGTAAGATACATATAAAGAAAAAAAGAGAGGAAAAACATGTGGACGAGATCACAAGATCGTAAGGGAGAAGTGTGAACCCAAAGTAAGTGCCGAGAACATGACCTCAAGGACTCGAACACGAGTTGGATGCTAAGGAAGCATCTGGTAAACCTCACAGGGTCATTGCGACTGAGAGAGTTTCTCTGAGAGATGGAGTAAATTCCCTAGTGATATCATGGCTTGGCACGGGGGTGGCCAGAGTGCTAAGAATGAATGAATTTGATCCTATGGTTGGATGGAAAGGTGCACACCCAGAGTCAGTTGGTTGGATGCAACTTGTAATAGATAAGTATTCTCATACCCCATGAAATTAAGCTGTAATTATGTAATGGAATGGGATATATTGTGAATGACCCAGGGATGTGTATGTTTTCTTAATGGTTATAATGTATCTCTTTATTATTGTTTAAATTGTGTATTTAAGTAAGTATGGATTGGACATGTTTTGTACTTGTAAATGCTTGTGCCCTGTGGTCGTTTAAGCTAGATCCACGAAGTGTGACTTCGTCAACCTTGGGCATAGTTTCATGTACGCATGTTGAAACTTCTATTCATTCTGATTCCCTTGGAGGAGGGAGTATGTTAAAGCTCATGAGAGATAGTGCACATATGCACAGGCTCTCTGTGAGGTAGGTAGAGACCGAGAACCACTTAAGTTCTAGAGTTGAGGAATGAGCGTAAGGGGTGCGCAGAAGGATTCTTCAGCCTTTCAGAGATAACAAAGCTAAGGAAGAGTAGTGAGGCTAAAGTATCGAAAGGGAAGGTCCCCTTGTTTGGAAGACAAATGGATGAAATCTGTTTGGAAGAAGCCACGGTCTGTTGTGACCGTTGGATATGGGAAAGAGCATGGGAATTAACCCTTGGAGTCATTCAGACTTCACGAGTTCGATGAACTGAGAAAGTTCATCATAAGAGAGGTAAAATCCCCAAAGTCCCGAAGTCCTGAAGTTAACTCCGATCCTTAGATCTACGGATGCCTAGGAACCATCCCGACCATCATATCTAGGAGGTAGATGATAGTCAAGTCACTAGAACTACCCATGAATTAAGAATATGATAGTGAAGATGGATGTGAGCCATTTAACGGAAGGAGAGGCCATCCTGGTCATCATATCGACTCAAATACTCACTGGAGTTACCGAATCAAACACCAGCCACTCGATTTAATCAATGGTTCAAAATCATTGTGGATTGCGAAGGTGAATTTAGCGGACCTACAAGTTCATGGCCCACAATCAACCCATGTCGTTGATTACGTTGGGGATGGAAGATCAACGACTAGGATTAGACTAGAGTCGAGCGAGCACTTCTCATATTGCCAAGGTGGGACCCCGCAATCACTGTGAAATGTCAGTCTATGAATGGAGATCGAGGGTGGGGAATCATTACAGAATGTGAAGGTGAAAGTAGCAGACGCGCTAGTTCGCGGTCCGCAATTCACCAACACCGTTGATCTCGTTGGGATAAAATATCAACGATTCTGGTTAAACCAAGTTTGGTGAGTGCTTTCAATGCTGCGAAGGTCGAACTCTATGATAAAAAGAGTGCATGTTGGGGCCCTGCAATTACTGTGAACCGTCGATCGTCGTTGACCTTCTATTTGAGTTTGATGAGATTCCTAAAAAACAAGGAGTGCATGGGAAATCAAGATCTTAAAGAAGATCAATCTCAGAAGAGATAAGATCTTTTCAAAAGTGTAGACGAGGTCAAAGGGACAAACTTGTAGGAGGAACAAAGGCCAAGGGATTTGAATACTTAGAAAATCCTCTAAGCTAGAGGAATTTGAAAGCTCAGGAGGAGGAGCGACAAAAACCGTCATATCGTTTATGGACAGGAACCTGGACCATTATATCAACATCCAGTGAACAAAGCAAGCATAGAGGAGAGGAGCATATCCCATTCGTTGGATCTGAGCATGAAGGACTAGTAACTGTTGGATCCGGAAGTAAGTGCACGCGACTTAAACCTTATGTACAAAGGAGAGTGGACTGGTAAAAGTCCCAAAGTAATTTGGGACTGTCCATTTTCAAGCAGGACAGGTGGTGTAAGATCCACAACTTTGGAGGTTTGTGGAAAAGGAGGAGGACAAACAGCTGAAGAAAATCTTGGTTGTTCATCGGTAGGGGAATACATGTCAAGAGCTAGTGTATTTCAGGTAAAAGCACTCTTGAGAAATGGGTGCATAAGAGTTGAAATTCCTGAAGCCTGGAGAGCCGGAGTCCCAAAGTAAATCTCAACTATTGGCCCGGGGTGAAATTAAAGTTTGATATTTGAGGTCACCGTGTCTTGGAGAGCCAAAAGGGATCTGAGCCATCAGATCCAGAGGGACACGTGACAACAGATCGTAAACTTTGGAAAAATCACTTCTAGAGTTTCAGGTTGAGAGTTGAAACTCCTGAAGCCTGAAACATCGAAGCATCAAAGGGTCGAAGTGTCGAAGAGCTGAAGATCCGAAGTGTTGAAGAGCCAAAACGCTGAAGCATTAAAGGGATGAAGTAGATATGAACCATCAAATCCAGAGGACAGGTGGTGTGGATCTGTGGATTTTGGGTAAAGACTCAAAGTAAACGTCGACCGTTAGATAATCCAAAGTAGATCTTAACCATCACATCTAGAGGATAGGTGGGATGAATATGTGGATTCCGAGAAAATACCCTAAGTAAAAATCAACCGTCGCATCATCTAAAGTAGATCTGAACCATCAGACCTAGAGGACGGGTGGTGTGAATCTGTGGATTTTGGGTGAAAACCCAAAGTAAACATTGATCGTTGAATCGTTTGAAGTAGATATGAACCGTCAGATCCAGAGGATAGGTCGAGTGAATCTGTGGATTCCGGGTAAATACCCAAAGTAAACCTCAAGTTTCAGACCGCCCAAGTGAATCTGAGTTGTCAGATACCATGAGTTCTGGAGGAGGAAAGTTTGAGACTTGATATTTTCGAAGCTCGGAGAGCCAAAAATTCGAAGTAAATCTCAATCATCCGATCAGCCAAAAGAATCTGAATCTTCAGATCGTATAAAGTAAATCTCAGGCGTCGGATCACCCAAAGTGAATCTAGAGCATTTGATCCAGAAGAGACGTGCAATGAATTTGTGGACTCTGAGTAAATACCCGAAGTAATCCTCGATCATCACATCAAGTGGATATAGGTATAAATCCACACACTTCAAGGAGAGAGAAAAGTTGAGAGTGGAGAATTCCGAAGTGTGGAGACACGAAGGGATCACTACCATTGATCCGAGGAGGACACATGTCAGTGGATTATATCCTTCAGATAAAATCCATTGGGAAAAAGGGTGAAGTTTGAGATTTGAGATATTAGAAGTTCGAAGACCCGAAGGAGATCTCGACCATTGATCAAGAAGAGGGACACATGACCGTTGATCTAGTTGAAAGGTCAAACACCCAAAATTAGAAGCATGACCTTTTATTTAGGAGGACAGGTTTTCGCAGATCATCAACTATGGAATATTGAGGTACAAAGGAGAGAAGGGTTTGAGAGTTGAAACTCCAGAAACCCAAATCGCGAAATAAATCACAGTTGTTGATTTCGGAAGGTTAGATATGATTCGTAGATTCGAAAAGGATAGATCTGAGAAGACAAGTTCAGAAGCACTATATAGGTCATGAGATCGATGATCCCATAGCATTATGGGGATCAGAGATGCACAAACTTTAAAAATTTGAGGGTGGGCTGCAATGCAAACCACGGTTTTGAAGAAAGGACATGTGGAGGCTCAAGGAGAATTGCGGGCCGAAAGGTAGTATGGTTTCAAACCGCCTTTGGTTTCACCTGCAGTTATGTGTTTTCATGATTTTATCTCTCAAGGTCACCTTAAGGAGGGGCTTCTCAAAAAAGGGGATAGCACCCAAACTCAAAGATTCCCCAAGCACGAAGAGGACGTCGCAGGTACCATTAGACCTTCTCCCGGAATTCAAAAGGGTATGCGTTTAATTACAGAGCGAGACCATCAGGATCTCAGAGAGTTTTTTGGCTTTAGAATCGGAGATCCTTGACCGAGAGGTTGGACTGGTTCCCTGAATTTCCAAATTAGAAACCATGAATGGAGAATCTATCCTTTAAGAAAAGAAAAAACATTTATGCCCTATCGTGGGTGTGTTACATTCATGCAATTTATTATGATGATGTTTTATGTATACTTTGGTATCTTGGATGGAATAATCTATTACAGTTTGAATATTTGGTGGACAAAGAGGAAATTCACTCAAGGGAAGGGATCTTGTCTCAATGAGGATGAATATTTGATGCTACTTCCTACAAGCTTGGGAAATGGGAAAATACTTGTGAAAATAACCTCCAAAGTTAACTTGGGTAAATGGGTAGAAGGGTAAAGGATTGTATTTCACTCTTTCCTTGTTTTGGACACTTGTAAATTCACCATCAAGGCCAAATTTGCCTTTGCATGGAAGAAGGGAAGGCCAAGAGACAATCTTGGAAAGATGCTACATTAAGAGGAATTATAAAGGAAAATGATTGTGCATGGTAGGGGTTGTTATGGGACTTATCGATAAATGTTGACATAAATAGATCTCCCTAGATCCACCTAGATCTAGAACAAAACAAAACAAAATATGATGTTTTCCCTAAGCTCTAACCATTGATTTTACTATTTAACAAGAGATATGAAACATATCATTTAAATATCACTCTCTCCTGCCATTGTGTCCTATCTCCACTTTGGTGCTCCTATGATATTGAGTCTGCAAGGGAACATAAGCCAAAAAAAGTGAAAGCAATATACTATACTCAACAAGAACCTATGTATGTGATCAAGGAATCATACAATAAAACAAATCAAGTTTTATGGGAAAGAAACATATCACTGTATCATATTAAAATGAAAGTGGAGATTACAACCAAATCCTTGATTTCGCAAGGTCCACTCTCGATGAATCTTTTCTCCAATACACACACTTTCTCTAACCTTGAATGAAGAAGATCCACAGTGACTTTATGAACTAAAATGAATCCCTTAAGTATGAACTAAAGTAGAATTCCTCATCCAATTCTTATCCTATTCAATCTTCATTAATCTTAGCCTTTTCCATGAGAAATCCCTTTTTGTATAGGGGAAAGAGATATGGTTGAAGAGATTAGGATGATCCCACCAAATCAGAGAAGCGAGTAAGATCCAAACCATTCAGATGCCACCTAATTTTCTATAAGATCCCCTTCTAGAACTTTCATGAAACTTGACCTTTTCTTAGTCTTTTGACATCGTCACATGATAGCTATAGAGTATACCACAGAGACATCGTAGGCCATCTTCAGGGAAGGGGGTGACGATCAAGCATTATCACACCCTGTGTATAATACAGCCTGAAACGACCTTTCTTCATAAGGTTTTCAATAATAGAAATTCAGTCACTTCCCTCATGGTAAAATACTCTTTTTGGGAACATGAAAACATGTTTGTCAATGGATCACTGGGGTGACCAAAATAATGTGTAATAGAATGCCCCCCAAAGTATGATATTGGAACTCATGACAACCAAAATACCTTGTAGAATGTGTGTGTGTGTCGGAAACAAGGAGTGCACCGATCGGGAACCTGGAAACAGTCAAGCATCAACATAATAATATACCATTGTATGAGGTAGGAATTCCCATACTCAGTTTACAAAATGTCCAGTGAGTCATGGCCACTAAATATACACTATGGATCCATGTCATTATGAATCGGTATAGCCACCGGTAATACATTGTGGATATACACTTTTAACAATGACTCAAATTCAGACATAGCCACGAGACATACACAGTGGATCTATATGTCAATACAAATCATAAATACTCCATCGCAACATGGATCAAAATGGTGAGATCCAGGGTCTTCATTTCCATCATCCCTAAGTATGAATCTAACCATGCGATTATAGGTGTTGAATTCGAACATGGTAGAAACCACTTGATTACCAATCAATGATGAGAACCATTAACAAGTGTGAGGGAAATAAATATTGATGTCAATTACTCCCAAGGTACCCTAGTACAACCCAAGGAATGTGAATAAATGATTTGAGGTCAAACACTCGATGGAATCTCCCAATATTGGGTCAATGATGTGAACCCACTTTTGAAAGCGAAGAGACCTGCAATTGAGGCATGCAAGCTCTAAGGTACTAAATGATTTCTAAGTATTGTTCCTGGATAATGATCTGAAGTCGATAGGAAAAGACTTGTCAGAGGAGGGCCTTAATGTATCCCCCATCAATGGCATGAAATAAGTAACGTATTTGAAGTATATCATAGTATTAACTGATTAAAAAATAACACAGGGAAGGATGACATGGTAGAAAATTTATAATTGCAGATGGTCGACTCTATAGAAGGCTTATTTAGGTTGGACTTCTCTTGAACATATGAATGACATGACAATAGTCTTTTTAGCATTGACTCAAGGAGGACCCGACATATGGAAATGCATATGGTCAAACGAGAGACAAATGGATTTCCTAACCCAAACACAACGACAAAGAGGGGTGCCATGTTCAAGAGCGACTCTTACTGCCACTAACACAAATACAGAGACATTTCTTTCCCAATTTTCCCCCACCATTTTTGGTGAGTACCTCTTTATTTTTATACAATCTTGAGGAGGATAAAATATGCTTGTTGATGTAAGATCATCCTTCAGATAAGTCCCTTAGAGTATGTTTAACGAACCCTAAGAAGGAGTGGTTTGATCCCATATGGGTCTTTCGATGTTTGTTTAACGAGTCCAAAGAGAGAAAACTCGGGGTTTTTTCAGGTTTAGAGAGACTGAAAACACTTAAAGAGAACTTCATCAGTTCTTTTTCGTAAATTAATTCGATGATACCGAAAAAGTGATAACCTACCGCTCATCAAATGTTTTCTTCAAAGACTTTTACGAGCATGAAAATAACAAGGTTGCTCGACAATCTTTTCATTTTTACGAAGCGTGAAAAGAGCTTAAAGGATACTCCATGGGTTTCATTTTTCATCTTACCATTACGAGTTCAAAAAAATGACAAAAGACTACTCGATTGCATTCTCATGGTTTCACGAGCGTGAGAAAGAATCAAGAATTGCTCAAATTGTTTCCTAAAAAATGCTAAAAGGATCTGTACATGTGTACAAATGCATAAAAAACAAACCAAAAAATGAATCCTTGTTTCAACGGTTCACTCCTAGACTTTTTATCTACAAAAATAAAACACTTGCAAAGTCGTAAGGACTTTAGGGTTTAGTTGAAATATATAAAATAATATAAAATATAAATGAAAAAGTGAAAAAATAATAAAAATGGGTAAATCTTCAGTTCACTATTCCATTTTTTATTTCACCTAAACCTTGTCCCAAAACCCTCTATTTACCTTGATTTTCCACTGCATATTGTGGAGGGAACGTTTGATCATTTGACGAATGGTCTCCATAGAACAAGTAATTTTCATCTCTTTCAACTTTCCATGGATCAAAATTCATTTTTCTTTGGTTAGAAATAGGTTTTTTAGTTAAGTTTTTGAGGGTACCTATGCACGAAGGTCATTGCAGGTGCCCTATATTAGGCCCTATGACGATCTAGGTTCATCTCATGCGGCCTTAAATATGGCATGTGACAACTCCGCACTGTGTAGATTCTCTGGCCTGTGATGTGCGCAACTCAAAAAATTTTTAAGATATATTTTCCAATAAAAAAATTCCAAGGAAGAATATAATGGTGTTAATCTCTCTTTGATGTTCCATTGCAAGTTTTCCACATTAAAAATGTTGGAATAGCATGAGAGAGAGAGCATGAGGAGGAAGACTACTTTGTCGGGAATGACCCTGGAATGGTAAATTCCCTTTGGTAGTGTGGATTGTTAAAATTCTTTAAGATCTAGGGGTTTTTGGGAAATAATACCCTACGGACTAGCAAACTAGGGTCAGACTTGCATGCAGATTTTGATCGTAAAGAAATGACCTTTTAACCTACCACCCAAAACTTAGACCCCTCTTTCAAGACACATGCATGGAAAGGAACTACTAACCTTTTTACTGATGTTTGGCATAGATCCTCCGTTGCACTTTGCCCGCTTACTTGTGCTGCTCCTTCCAAAGTTAACCTGCAATCAAGACAAAACACTATGCATGCAGGCTATTTTTCTACTTGAGGGTTAGAAATTAAGCATAAATTAAACATATCATAGATAACTCATGCATTGGGAAGGGAAAAGTATTCTTTTGTTATTTTCAAAATGAATCAACTTACAATCAAAGTCAAGACCGACCACCGCTCCTTGATCCTGATCCTGGGCTCCTCCTATTCTTTTTTCCTCCAACTGCTTTGCGTTAATTCTCCTTAGGCTTGAGGAAAGGCTAAAGGGTTGGGACAAATGGATTTGGCAAATGGGCAGAGTTTCTTTTCTATAATTTTCCTCTTCCAAATAGTACCCCTACCCCTTCTTTTATAGGCTAGAAGGAGCTAGAGTTTTGGACGAACTCTTGGCCATGCATGGCCGGGAGTTTCAGTTAACTGACCCATAGCCTTTTGTCCCATCGACAACTTTCCTATTTTTGTGCTTTGTTAGGTAAACGTGGGCTGTAGTAGGCCTGCCAGCGTTCACCCGCGTGCAGTAGTGGGTTAGGGCGCGTGTACCTTTACCCAAGAGGATTTTTAAAGAGGTTGTTCAACAAATGTTTTGGCAATGAAGGTATATGAGTTGGCCTGATGCCAGGTAAGCATGTGTGGTGCAATTTAGGGTTATAACACTAGGGTATGAGGGCCCAACTGATATTTCTTGAATACCTAGTTCACATGTGGGATGTGAATGAATAGGAATTTTGTGTGGGTGATCACATTCTTATGATAGATATTGAGGATATCTACTTCTTGATCGGGCTATCTCATTGTAGGTCCCGAGTCATACTTACAGGAAGCAGAGGTGGAGGTTCACCCATGAACCACTATATCAACGAGCATTGTGTGTAGGTACTCAGAAGCATAGAGGTAAAGTCACTATAAGAGACGTCCAAGACTTGCCCCTCTGGACCATCCTCTACACCATCACATGAATGGAAGGGAGTGTAGCTACCCATATGGCTCTTAAGATCTATTTCCAGTATGCACTGGAATGTATGGAGCCCCGATTTTTCAACTAGTGTGAAGGGGTTCTCAAAAGAATGAAAAACAAATTGACCAAGTGCAAGAGTGGTGACCTGAAACAGTTTGGATACGGGTCGATTTTAGTGTCCTTCTTCCTGGAGAGGGTCCCAATATTTCACTTACAGGTAGAATGGGGTATAACTACCCCATAGGATCCAAGAATGAAGAGGTGGGTCAACCTCATGGCACGACATGCAATTGGTCCTATCGTTATATATAATGATGTTTTCTTCAACTAGTTGAGAAATCAAATTCTCATGGTCGATGACTATGCCTATGTCATATTAGACTTCCAAGGAGATTTCGATTTATCTCTTCCCAAGGGTTCCCAATGGGGGGGCATATGTAATAAAGACATTTTTTTTTTATAATGTTTTGTGATTTTTTAATATATTTTTTTTTTATGTTCTTTATCCGATGACTAATCAAATGCACTTTGATGATGGAGACGTGGGACCTTATCATCCTCTAGGTTCATCCCCTATCCAGATACAAGGGGAAAGAGTTGACATAGCAGGAGTAGTTTTTGCCGACTACAAGACTATAGAACAGAACTTGGAGGGGCTCACGATGAACATCTCAAATGCCTCCATTGACGATATCCCAAGGCATTATCAGTGCCACACAGTGAGCATATCTTCTTCCATTGGTTGACTACTCCCTAGAGTAGCACAGGAAGTCGCATGTTATAGTGAGCAACATCCTTGATGCTCTATTTCTATATGAAGCCATGTGCTTCACATTTTTGATATTTTGATCTTCGAAATAAAGCACTTTTTGCAACACTTTTATCATTATATATATATATATGAGGCTTCTACCATCTTACTTGTTCTATATAAAAAGTGTGATTGGATTTTATAAATGTCTCAATTGTTTGTCTAACACATAATTAGCCACAACATCTGTTAATGTATTTAGACATCTAGGAATGTGTTGATATTAAATATAATCAAAATGACATTCCAAGTGGAGAATTCGTAAATATACCCTTAACAATGTAGGACTTCGAATGGGGTAGACATTACTCAACTATAGGACTACTAACTACGAATCGAGTCATACAATAAGGTGACAGATTCCAAGTGAAACAACGTCGGTCAATAATTTGATGAAAACATTGTATTCCACGATATTGTTAGTTGCACAACCAAGCAAAACACCGTGTAGACTAATCAATTCATGTGTAGGTGCATAGATTGCCCAAGTAGCAGATGCTAAGTTTTGAGTGATGCGACTAGCACCATCAATGAAACAAATGTAGGGTAGCGAAGACACCAACATTTGGAAACCAAGAACAATGCAAGGTAATCATTTTAAGGTTGAAACCAAACAACGAAAAAGCACACAAGAGTATGATACACTAAAATACAAGAACTCATGCAAAAAATGACTCAAGCATAGTACTTCTTTAAGTAAAGCCCATTTTGGGGTTCACTCAAAGGGATTCCATCATAATCAACCAGCTCATAATCTCCCTTCTCCAGCACATGTTTGACAATGTAAGGGCCTCACCACATGGCCTCAAATTTACCGGCCCCTAGAAAATCATGATCTTGCTCGTAAAGAAAAACTAGATCACCTTCAGAAAAAACACATGTCTTGACATGTTTTTCATATTTGGATTTAACACATTTCTTTAGATTTTAAATAAATAAGGTGGAATCACGACAGGTTTCATCTAATTGCATCAAATACAAAAGACACTCCTCTTTGGCAGAGGTATTGGGGAGAAGTTCAATGACCAGTTTCAAATACGATATTTCACATTCAATTGGCAAGATAGCTTCGATACCATAAAATAACTGGAAAGGTGTGAATCCCATGGCAGACTTGACAGATGTCTGATAGGCCCATAATGCCGAGAACAACATCATGTGCTAGTTTGTCTTTTGAATTCCTATCATTCATTGAAGCATAGTAATGAGAACTTTGTTTATTTCTTCAACCTGGCCATTGGCCTATGGGTAATAGGGGGTTGATATTTCATGGTGAAGACCCAAATTTTCAGTAAGTTCAGACATCATAAAATTCCAAAAATGGCTATCGTGATCAGTAATGATGGCTTGAGGAACACCAAACCGAGTAATGATATCATTGAATATGAACAATGTTGCAATTTTTCTGGTGTTATCGAATGTAGGCATCACCTCGGCCCATTTAGTGAAATAATCAACACCTACAATGATGTATCCATGCCCCCCGACTGAGTGAGGGTTACATGTCATGAAGTCAATGCCCCATTTGGCAAATGGAACAACGAAAACTATAGGATGTAAGGGAGAATGATGAGATCTTATCTTGTTATTATATGTTTGGAAAGAATGGAGTTTCTGGACAACAGTAATACAGTCCTTAAATAAAGAAGGCCAGAAATAACTAGCTCGTAAGATATTTTGGGAAGTGGCATACCCATACATATGACCGCCTCATGCTCTAGAGTGATAGTCATTCAAATCATTCTCAGTTTCATCATAGGTGAGACATCCTCAAAAAATGGAATCAACACCACCGCAATAAAGGGTATCACCAAGAATGATGTATTGGCAGGCTTGATATCATATACGACGACGATATGTACTAGATAAATCGAGACGGAAAGTTTGATTCTAGAGATAGATAATAATATATTCGTACCATACGTCATCAGAACTGTTCATAAAAAGAGATTTGTCAAGCAACGAATCCTCTGCCACATTTTTTGTCTCAGTAGTGGGAAGGTCACATATCAGTTCGGAAAAAACCAAAGATTTCTTTGATTTGGCACGTTCTAATTCCAATTCAAACTCCTTGAGAATCACTATCCATATAGATTACTTGAACCCTAGCAATTGTCGAGTGAGTATATGTTGCATGGGGCTGCAATCATAAATAATAGTGGTTCTGCGTAATAATATATAATGACGAAAACATTAGACAACTTGAATAGTTGCCAAGGACAGTTTCTCCACATGTAGGTATTTGTTTTCGGTAGTCCTGAGACTCCGACTCAAATAGTATATCACATGTGAATCATCCTCTTGGACTAAGACCATGGCAATGGTAGAGTCCAAAGAATCTAAGTAGAGGAAATCATCCTGGCTATAGTTAGGGGGGAACAATAATAGTGTACGGGTTAAGGCAAGCTACAAAGCTTCGAAGGATTTGTTTGTAGTATCATACCATACAAACTCATAACCTTTATTGAGTAGCCAAGTGAATCCTTTCATCAGTTCAGCATAATTGGGGATGAATCGACATAAACATTTTTCCTTCCCTTGCAAACTTTGTAGCTAGTGTAGTGTGGAAGGAGGAGGTAGATTAAGGATAGCCTCAGCCTTCAAAGGGTCTACTCGAATCTCGTGTATCAACATGATAAAACCAATAATTAGGTCAGACTCCACACAAAAAACACATTTGTGTGGGTTCAAACGTATGCGATAATAATGACATCGTACAAAAATGGCCCTTAAATGTGTCGGGTGATCTTAACGACACATGGAATGTTCTGGTAGATCGTCAAGATAGGGTTGCACAATGTGCTTAATATCATGGAAAGCATAAGACATAGTGCACTGAAAAGTCACGCCAAAATTCTTGATACCAAAGAGTAATTTTTGGTAGGCAAAGGTTCCCTAAGGACAAATAAAAGAAGTCTTGTGTTGTTCTACTGGTAGAATATTAATTTTATTATATCTAGAGAAACCATCCATCAAGGAGAATATTTCTCTCCCGGCGCAATCGTCGACGATTTGTTCGATAAAATGGGTAGGATAATTGTCCTTAGGAAAAGCCTTATTTACATCCCTATAATCCACACAAACGCAGATGGTTCCTTGTTTATTATTCATCGTAACTAGATTGGATACCCAATCATTCAAAGCCACGGGATAGACAAAGTCAGCTTTAAGAATTTTTTCAACCTCAAACTTGATAGTAGCAGCTTTGCATGGATGTAATGGGAGAAGTCTCTGTCGAATAGGTTTAACGTTCGGGTATGTCTTAATCTCATGCACAACGATATCAGGATCGATACCTGGAATTTCTTCATAAAACCAGGCGAAAACTTCACAAAATTCTTGGAAAAGGGGTTTATAAGTGTGGAGATCATCAATAGAACACGAGGCCCCGATATGAACATTCTCCACGACTCTAGGTTTAATTGATATGTCAAGAGGAAAGGTATCTGAAATGTTACTCAAGTTCCCTCCATACAAAACATCTTGTGTTGACTCAAGAACTAGAGAGATAACAAAAATGGTCGACAAAGTCAAAATATGTTGGTAACTCTCTATGGTGTCATTTTCTAGGAAGAGGATAGAATGATGATGTCTATTGTCCCATGGAGTATCTTCCATAGACAGGACTGACATGATCATCTAATCCATAGGAAAGATCACGTGAAACAGGTCATGAGATGAATCATAGAGAGAAGGAGAAGAGGGAATTGTCAATTGAATAGCTTGGTAAGAAAATTCAACTGGACTTAAAGGAATATTTTCATCGTAATGAAGAAAATCACTAGGGTTAGGTACTATCCAAGAGGTCACATGACTCAGGGGTTTCACAAACAATGGTGGATATCATATTAATTGAAGTGACAAAAGGAGAAGGAACATCGGGTGGTGGGATTGGAAATGTACCCATCAAAGTTGAATATTTCAAAAGACCCACGTCAATATTCTCGTAACCGGGAGGTGTCTTTGAGATAAAAGGAGCATTGCTACTATGAGAATCAAAATTAAAGAAGGAAAGTTGGTCAACAGTAATAAACTTTCCTTGGTGTGGGAAACATATCACATGGAAAAGGGTAGACACAACTACATGCATGGAATCAATCCAGTTGTGGCCAAGCAGAAGATTATAATCGAGAGGTGCATTGAATACCTCAACTTCTACATTGACTGATTTACCTTCTAACGTAATAGACAACAAAGGAAGAAAACCGTAAGGTTTAAAACCTGTACCATTGAAGGATTATGTGTATTGTATGATTCAGTGAGGGAAGGAGAGCTAATATATTTCCAACAAGTAACAGACATAACACAAGTTGAGGCTCCTTCATCGATAAAAGTTCTACAAATATTCTTGTTTTCAACAATAACTTGGATATGAAACGCTAACTGAGAAGGAAGCCTTGGAATGTGATATTCCAAGTCAAAGATTAATAAATTAGTATATGTGGGGTCAATTCCACCAACGGCCTTTAACAGTGCCTTCCATTGAGAAGGAAAACTTTGAAGGACTTCGAGAGATGACATCGCAGAGAGTGCTTGCGCAAGGTCTTATAAAATGTTGTAGTTTTGTGCAACACACACGTGAGGATTGAATGCAGAATTTCGAACAACACCCTTGGGAGGAGGGAGAAGAGCTGTATCGAGACCTGGTCTTTCGAGATGAAGAGTATTGTTTTGAGTTGAACTTGGGGGAGAAGGTTGAACCAACGAAGGTGGTATATCATCAACTTTCTCTTTTGACGGAGAGTAATCTTTGGCTCGAGTTGCGACTGCAACTTCGTTCTTTTTAGAGTCACTAGTACACATAAGGACATAAGACGAGGTAGAAGTAGAATCTTGGTCATGAATGACCATTTGGGCTTGTGGTTGAGAAGGGAAAGGTTGTGACAAAATGACAGGTGTAGAGGGATTTCTGGCCCCTTGGAGGAACTTAGTGACCTCATCATGTTGTGGACAATCTTTCCTGTAATGATCGTCACCACAAATAAGGAAAGGGTAACGAGGTTTACGTTTATCTTTCTCATCAGTAGTTTGGATTTTGTCTTTATTAGATTAAGGATTATTATTCTTGTCCTCCTTGTTCTTACCCTTTCCTTTCTTTTTATTTTGGTTTTTCCCAACAACTGTGGATTGAATAGAATTAACCTCAGCAGTCTTACCAGTGGAAGGAGTAGGAGAAGGAGTATTTTGTACATTATAATTATTAGATTTGGGATTGGTGTGACCGACATGTGCAGACTGAGTCTCATAATGAAAGGTGCCAATCACACCATTAGCAGCATGAGAAGTTGTGAGGGGCGTAGGGGTAGGGTTTGTGGAAGGACAAGGAGCATTAGAGATCGAATCGTAAAGTGTTCCTGTTTGCAAATAAACGGGATCTAGATATTGACCACGACTAATCGCTTTCTCTTCAGTGACAACACCACCCATGGTGACATCACAAGCGATAGGTCCAATGAGTGATTTGGTAAACCACTCAGCCAATAGTTGATCACGAAGAGGAACTTTGATTAAACGTCTTCTTCTCCTCCACTCATGGATGTGATAAAAAATATGAGTGGAAGAGGATTGTTTGAAAGAAATCAAAATTTTGGTTCATGTCTCGTATCGAATTGGCAACTGGTAATGTGTCAAAAAGGCCATGTCTAGGTTGTCAAAGTCATTGAAGAATCCTCATGGTAGCTCAATGTACCATTTTTTTGCTGAACCCGTGAGAGTTCATTAGAAAAGTTGTAGTACTATGGATTCATCCATCAAGGATTTGGATGAACACCACAGATAAAAATTCATAACATGATTATTCATATCTTCTCCTGCTTGACCGTCAAATTTAGAAATTTTGGATGGTAACTCGGCCAGTATGAATAGCTAATAAGGATAATGTAAGATAGGATCATTCAAAATCCTAGACAAATCAAGTAAATCCAAAGTGGCTAGAAAGGAAACTATCATTTCACTTGAGGAAACTAGTAGTTCTGAGGGGGAAGCCCCGTAGGTATACTAGTAGGACCATAAGAAGTCTACAGATAATTAGACAGTTTGGATAGTTTCAGTTGTGGGGGATTTTGAGGCAAATATCCCAAATGGTTGGGTTGATTAGTTATGTTCTCTTGGAAAGGAACATTAGATTGAACTTTTTGACCCTGAGTGGGATTCAAAGAATCTAGATACGGTTGAACGAGGTTAGAGGGTACGAAAGCATACTTGAGAATGTTTCCCCCCGGATGGTTGTATATTTCCTTGGAAGGGAAGATTCCAAGGCTGAGATTGTACCATATGTATGTTTTTTCGATAAACTGGGTTATGGATGCCAACCTAAGGTTTCCCCACAAGTTGAGGTTTTCCCCCAATCTGAGGTTCTCCCCCAAATTCAGGTTGCCCCCCATCTTGATGTTGACCTCCAATAGTAATTTGGAAACCAAAAGTGATAGAATGACTGGTGCCTCCAATTGGATTGGAGCCACTAGGGCCAGGATGATGAGATCCTCCCAACAAAGGTGGAGGAGGAACATAAGGCCCTCCCAAGAGTATATGGGCAGGTGTAGGAACAAACTGACTTGCAGTGTTGTACCCAGGGGGAACAAAAATTCCAGAACCTCAAGATGGAACCTGGGTAGGGATAGAACTGGATGTATTCAAAGCTCTATACCCAGGGTGAAGTGATGGATTTGTTCTATACATAAGTGGTGTCCCAATACGAGCTTGGGAGATAACTACATTAGCAGTAGAAACCATGGTATCTTATGGGATTACCATAGAATGAAGCCATCTGGAGAGGAAGAATCGAGTGAGAATCGACCAACAACTTGACTGAAATGATGGTGACACCACTAGTGGTGCTAGTAAAATGGTCTAAAGGTATTGTATAGGTAACATACGTCTCATGCATTTTCGATGCCATAGTTTGATCAGGACTCACTCCTAGGTTTTCGTAAAGGTCACATACTATCAAAGGGATGGAACTAGGATTGGAAGTTCCAATAGTGTGAGTCAAGGTCCTAAATGATTCACTGTGAAAATGTGGTTCCTCTACTCGAAACCCAACGTTAGGTACAATAGGTACTCCAGTACTTTAAACAACAACAATATCTCCTAATGAATTCATCTGAAGGAAATGTGCGTCTTGTCTGATACTCAATAATGGATTTTGGGGGAGTCATAAATCCTCTAAGGAATCCTAAAAAATTTGAAATTATTCCAAAGAGTGTGTGCTTCCAACTTGAGAAGTTACTTCATTATTGACTACTCCCTCGGGAGAACCTTCTGGTGAGTTAGGAAGAAAATGGAGATAACCTTCTAGATCTTCCGGGGGTAGCCCTTACATCCTACGTGAACAATGAAGGCTGATGTTGGATGAACCAAGTAAAGAACGGAAAAAATCCATAGCTAACTAGAGAAAACGAACAACACTCACTAATAAAATCTAGGAATCAAAACAAGCAAACAAACCTTCTTATTTTGAATTCACTAGTTGGTGATGAAATCCAATGTCGTGAAATCAAGACAAGAAGGGGTTGGGATAAAGCGGGTGGAAAAGTTACATTGAAAACCTTCTTAACGGACTTACACCCTGGTGCAAGCTCCCACACATAATCATGGGTATACCCTCGAACGAGCCCGAGTGAGTTTGGCCAACGTCAATTCTAGGTACTGTGAAGACTTGCACCTCCACAGTCACCTCATGTAAAGACCCTAGAGAGATAGGCTACTAAGGTTACCAACTACAATAGTGATGCCTGGGGAAACAATCAATAGTTTGATCCACGTGTAAAGGCAGGGCATCTAGCTCGAAATCAACTTGAAATGATTCCACTCATAATTGGGGGTATACCTTCAGGTGACCCCCAATAATATGCACAATCTCTACACCAATACCAACATTTTAGGGTGAGTAACTCTGACAGTCTCAATGCGACCTCAGGTTTGAGCCTTGTGTGAGAAGGGCTTCCCAAGACAAAATGTAGAAATTCTATTTGAAATATCCCTATCACAACATACTATTGTGTGTTTTGATGCTTTGGAGAGTGTTCCTTACAACCTATTCCAAAGCCCTATCCTAGCTAATGTTGGTGAAAAAAAATCCCTAGAAAATAAAAGTTACTAATAAATTTTAAATTTACGTTGTGTTTTAGAGGCTATTGTTTACTCAAAAGGGAGATGAAGATGAAATGATGATGTTGTGACCTTGACCCGATAAAATTAAAAAAGAGATGAATCTGAAAATTTTCAATTCAATGAACTCTAATTACAGTAGGGAGAAGGTATTCTTTTGAAGTACAAAAAATCTACGAATTGCAATTCATTAATTTCAAATGAACACAATTCCAAATAATCATGAAATACAAAGTTTTCCACTTCTTCTCTTCAACAAATATTTTGAATGTAAGAATTTTCTTATAAGGGATTACTAAAAGAATAAATGAATTCAATTCATCCTTTTCAAAACAAAATCAGAGATGTAATGATGAAAGGAAAATGTAACCCAAGAAAATCAAGACACCCTCAATACAATTCCCAAATCAAACTTGTAATATAGACAAAAAAGAAAAATACAAGAAAACCTTTTGTCATATGCAAGAAAAATATGTTTCCTAATCAAAAAACAATATGAAAAATAAAATGAATCCAAACTTCATACAAACCAAAGACCCTTTTTCAAACAGGCACCCAGATCAAGATCAAGATTATATCCTTATGACAACAATCACAGGTAAAAACTTGCAAAATGAAAAGAAAGACTTTCAATCACTAAAAACCAATCAAGAGAAAGATTTAAACTTAGAGATATATCAAACATGGGCATTAGAATTTCAGCCCAGGTGACTAAGGAAAAACTAGGATGGAAAAAGAGAAATTGACTCACTCCAACAAAATCTACAGGAGCCATTGCAGGCTGGGTATGGGACACAATGCGGTGAGAAAGGATCGTCACAGGCTACTACCTGAGCACAATGTGACGTCGCAGCACTGGATTGGTCAAGTAGAGTGCGACATTTAGGGGTCATCATAGGCTGTCAATGTGACAGAGTGCGACGATCTTTATAAATGAAGAAAAATTGGGAGAAAGACAAAAAATCTAATGGAACTTCTAGACCCAGGGAGTCCATATGGATCACCCACAGACTTAGAGAATGAAATTTATCATAGGAAGCCAGGCTAAAGGAAAATGGGAAGAAAAAAATCAAAAGGAGGTTGTACTCCCTAGTATGGTCACCAATTTTGTTATAGGACTTATCGGTAAATGCTGACATAAACATATCTCTCTAGACCCACCTAGATATAGAACAAAACAGAACAAAATATGATGCTTTCCCTAAGCTCTAACCAATGAGTTTACTATTTAACAAGAGATATGCAACATATCGTTTAAATATCACTCTCTCCTACCATCATCGTCCTTTCTCCACTCTAGTGCTCTTGTGATATTGAATCTGCAAGGGAACACAATCCAACCAAATTGAGAGCAATATAATATACTCAATGGGAACCAATGTATGTGATCAAGGAATCATACAATAAAACAAAGCAAGTTTTATGGGAAATAAACATATCACTGTATCATATTAAAATGAAAGTAGAGATTAAAAACAAAGCCTTGATGTCGCAAGGTCCCCTCTCGATGATTCTTTTCTCCAACACACAAACTTGCTCCAACCTTGAATGAAGAAGATCCACAATGAATTGATGAACATAAATGAAGCCCTTAAGTATGAACTGAAGTAGAATTCCTCATCCAATTCTTAGCCTATTCAATCTTCATTAACCTTAGCCTTTTCCATGAGAGATCCCTCTTTATATAGGGGAAAGAGAGATGGTTGAAGATATTAGGATGATCCCACCAAATCAGAGAAGTGAGTAAGATCCAAACCATTAGGATGCCACCTCATATTCTAGAAGATCCCCTTCTAGAAATTTCGTGAAACTTGACCTTTTCTTAGTCTTTTGACATCATTGCACCCTAGCTGTAGAGCATATTGCGGAGACGTCGCAGGCCAGCTTTAGGGCAAGGGTCATCGATCATGCATCGTTGCACCCTGTGTATAATGAATCCTGTGATGACCTTTATTCATAAGGTTTTCAATAAGAGAAAGTCAATCACTTCCCTCATGGTAAAAGACTCTTTTTGGGAACATGAACACATGTTTGTCAATGGATCACTGGGTTGACCAAAATAATGTGTAATAGGGGTTGGCTGGATCATGAGGATGGTATAGAAACTTGTTTTATGTGAATGATTGATTGGGAAGAACTATGTATATACCAACTAGGTCTATGTGGATTAAGGGGTTGGGAGTGTACTTGCAACTTGAAGAGGTGCTAAATTTAAATATGCATGGCTCCTTGTACTATTTTCTTTTGGGCCCAAATCCAAAGATGCAAATGCTATGTGATTGTGATCACCAAATGAATGTGGTAGGGAAGGATGCCACTATTGTTGTGGTTGCAATCACCAACTGAAGGTGGTAGTCAAGTTTCTGTTTGAAGGGGAGAACCACTATTGTTGTGGTTGTGATGACGAGTTGAAGGTGGTAGTAAGAACTTTTCACACCATAATCTTGTGGGATTTGGAGGTGTTGCAAGTCCATGAGCCTCTCCACCACACCTAGATTGAATTTCTATAATCCTGAATTTATTTTCCCTTGATCGCCTTCGGTTTGGATTCATCAAAATTGTCGTGGATTATGATTTCATTACCTCATTGATATTGATCCTTGCCTAGGGAAAAAAATTTGAAGGTGGTTGCATTGCTTGTGTGTAAAATAGACCCTTGGAGTGATTTCCCCCTCTGTTATTGAAGCCAGTTCATGGAATCTATTGGTGGAAGATGGAGAGCAATTGGTTCAACCTTGAAATTACATGTATGTTATATGTTACATGTATCTTGAATTTGAGTATTTAATTGTGCATTGTTAGTTGTATGGATTACTAGTTATTTGAATATTCTATTATTCCTTGTTGGTTAGTTGCATGTTCTTTAATGATTTTATATATTGCATATTTGACGTATGTATAGTCTTAATAAAAAATATATTTGTTTAGGTAACACCTTGATGAGATGTTATAGAGTGTTATAAGAGTCTAGGATTTCTGCAACTAGGTAACTTTAGGAGAAAAAAAAAACAAAAAAATTGTTGGGAATTAGAGATTGTCAAATAGAAGCAAGAACTCCTAGACCCTAAACTAGTTATACTATGGGAAAGGATTCTTGATCCAAAATAAATTATCTATATTGTTTGACTAGTTTAGATGATCCCAAATAGATTATTTAGCAGTTTAAATTTGTTTCATTATTGTTACTTTTATTTCTTACCCCTACTCCTTTATACTTCCCCATCATTTTTCTATATTCTGGAGGGAGTCAAGCTCCCTTTTATTGTAATATTTTTTTTTAACTCCATGTTGGGTGGATGAGTCACATTGAGTCCATTCTTATCCTTTTCTCTCTCTCTCTCTCTCTCTCTCTCTCTCTCTCTCTCTCTATGTATTTTTGTAAGATCTATATTTTGGGAAGGAAATCTACAAAGGCCTAGGAATGATGTTTTAAATTCCTCAGTGGGTTCCCTTGTTGTAGTAAAATAAATGATAAATTTATTTTGTAATCAGGAATGAGGCACATTGCCACTAATGAAGCATTAATATTCAGGCAATCAATTCTAGTGTTTCTTCCCATTTTTGTCTTATAATTGTGAATGAATTGACAAATCTATGTTTGTGTGCATGCCAATTTAATTTAATTTTTAACTCATGAATGTGTTATTATTCATATTAATGTTATTTTATTTTATGTATTCTAAGAAAGGTGATATCATTAAGAAACCTTTCTACATTGGGTTAATGAATTTATGTTTAGTAGTACTCAATAATTTCCCTTTCACCACAAATTATATATGCACTATATTTTGGGAATTGGAGAGGAAAACATATTGCACCATATTGTCTCTTGTAATAAAACCAAGCTGAGCTTCATATATTAATGTGCATTATCCATTGACATGTTTTCTTGTGAGAGAAAGGACAACCTCGGGGACAACACCATGTATTCTGGGTAGTTAAGGTATGGTCGGAGGAGTTAAAAGTGTTGAACCCTTCCAGACTTGGGGATATTTGGAGCATAAGGAGGTTCTCATATCGATATTTAACCTATCTCATATTTATTTATTATTTTTTTCTACAATTGGATTTGATAAAAGTGGTTGAAACTTGTGAAACCTTGAACCTCCTCTAAAACAAAGTAGTAATTAATGATTTTCATAAACATGATCAAATTGATTAGAAGGTGGAAGGAAGGTTCAAAATAATAAACATAATCAAATACTCACCTCAATTCATTGAAGTTAAATATAACACATGGTAAGAATATCAAAAGATATATATCACAAGGGAACTATGATTTCCATGGGATGGCTTGTGACCATGCAACTTAGGTAGAAATTTCTAAAATGACTTAATTTACCATTGAGCAAGAAACTTCCCCATGCCATTTTGTCTTTCTTATATGATGAAGGAAAAATGGATTGGGGCCCCTCCTTCATATTTATCATATTTTTTAACATTCATGAATTGGTCTTTGAACTGACCATATAACCTATAATATATCATGATTTAATGAATCTTGAACTCCTAACCCATATCCCACCAGGTCTTAATATATTGCTTTGGTATTTTTCGTTAAATTTTTCAACAATTTTCACCTTATTGTAGCCTTCAAAACTTGCAAAATATTATTTGTTGCATTGCACTAAAACTTCCTTCTGCTGCAACATATCACATCAAAGCCCATTTTAGGTGCAACACACCACATCACATGAAAATTTATTTTCTCCATGACACAAAAAGACTTGGAAATGTGTTTTGAAAACCTTGATGTGTCATTCCTCTAAAAGTTTTCACTCCTTCTGACATATCACACCTAAAAACTCTTTCCCTATGATACATAGTGATGTTTGAAAATTTCCAAGGCCACAACATATCACAAGAAGATACTTTCCTTCATGACACAACACAACACCTCAAATTTAAAATCTCCTTGATAAGTTTATGTATCGCACCCTCGTAAAATTTTCGAAGACATGGCATATAATAGATTTGAAAACTTTCCCAAGCTACGACACTAAGAATTATTGCACCTGACTAAGTTTTCCACATGTACGACATTTTATTTAACCATCAATGTGACATGTTTTAAAATTAAAAAAGGTGAAAAAATTTCACAGAAGATACACAATACAATAGAGACACAAAAGATACACAATACAATAGAGACACAGATATATGTGGTTCACCCAGTGTGGGATACGTCCACGATAGAAATTTCATGTTCCTTCCTTTATTATTATCCAACAAATGAAGGGATAAAACCTACAACACACATGTTGTAACTTCCTCTTCTTTCTCTCACAATATCCTCACTCAGAATACAATATTCACAATAATGCATATCTGCAATACATTTCCCTCATAAAAGAGGGTTTCCTTCTAGGGAAAAAACCCTAATAAAACTTCTACCGGGGGCCTTCTTTCCCATGGGCCTTGGAGGAGGGTAAATCCCCCCATGCACTGCCTCAAATGGAGGGGTATACAATATTCCAGGGTGTAAAGTCTTCATGGGATATAAACACGGTTGAAAAAAAGGACCTTTGAATCAAGAAGATAATTAGGCTCCACAACCAATAGGCTGGTCATGCTTTTTGGCTTAAGAAATGCAGTAGCCACTCTCATGACATTGATGTATGATGTATTGAGAACATTCACCAACTCTTTTGTGGTGGTATATTTGAATGACATCCTCATCTTCAATAGAACTTGGGAAGAGCACTTGCAACGTATTCAATAGGTTTTGAGCTCTCTGTCACAGCATAACCTATATGCCAACTTGGAAAAATTCTTCTTTGGCATGAACAAGGTCCAATACTTGGGCTACATTGTTCATGAGCATGCAGTACATGTTGATCTAGCTAAGATCCAAGTCATCCATGATTGGCCAACCCCGACCACACTAATCGAGATTTAGATCTTCTTGGGACTTTTCAACTTCTACCAACGATTCATGTTGGAATTATCCCATATTGCATAGGCCCTCAACCTGGGGACCAAGGGTGGTAGTAGGGAAAATTTCACGTGGGGGAAGGAACAACAACGAGAACTTGATTATCTAAAGCATCTCTTGTGCTTAGCTCTAGTACTCTCTTTACCCGATTTTCAACAACCGTTTGATATTGAGACTGTTACATCTGACTATGCTATATGCACAATTCTCACTCAACATGGTCATCCAGTAGCATACCATAGTGAGACACTCTCAGATACTGTCTAGAAATAACCCACCTATGACAAGGAAATGTATTACATTGTACAAGCATGTCGTCAATGGAAACATTACATTCTGGGAAATGAGACAATCATCCACACTAATCACAAACCTCTGCAGTTCATACGAACATAGGGGAAGTTGCAGAACGACCGCCATCAGAAATGGTCCACCTACCTGCAATAGTTCCATATCAACATCAATTATAATACATGGAGCACAAATCATGTCACTAACTACCTTAGTCAACCTTCCATGCATGCACTCACCACTGTGCTCTATTCCTCTGGGCATGAGGCATCTGGGTGGCCCCAAATTTATCAGCAAGGTCCATACTTCACCACCACCTATCATCTCTTGGGTACATGTGCGATGTCACTGATTTTCACATTCAGGACAAATTCTTGTGTCGTATAGGAAATCTTTTTGTTCCTGCAAGTGAGCGTGAAAATTTTATTTGGGATTCTCACTATAGTGGGATGGCACGATGTTTTTTTGTGGAGAAAAATGTGTCTATTCTACATAAAAAAAATTATTGGCCAAAAATTTGATAGGACGTCAACAAGCATATCGGATCTTGCATTGAATATTCCATTTCCAAGCTATCCATCAAGAAGAAAGGCTTATACACTCCTCTTCCTACTCCCGAGAGGCCTTGGGAATCCATCTCTATGGATTACATGTCTGGTCTTCCATCCACCAAGCAAGGAAATGATTGTGTATTTGTGGTAGTTGATCAATTTTTGAAGATGGCCATTCTCACAGCCTACAAGAAGAGCATCACAATGGAAGATATTGCCAAGTTGTTCTTCAAACAAGTGTGGGTCTATTTTTGGATACCAGAGACCATCATCTCTAATCACAACAACAAGTTCCTCAACACATGTTGGTCTAGTCTCTGGTCACTATTGGACACCAAGCTCACCAAATCCACTGCCTTCCACCCTCAAACCGATGGCCAAACAAAGGTATTCAATCGAATGATTGTGCACATCTTGTGCATGTATAACTCTTACCATCTACATACATGGGATGAGATTCTTCCCTATGTTCAACACAACTATAACATGGCTCTACATAGCTCCATTGACCATAACTCCTTTAGGGTGGGGCTGGGATTCCAACCCTTGGGTCCCATTGATGTTGCACTACCTCTTGCAACAACACAAACATATTCTTCCCATGTTCAGTCTGAGGCCAACAAATCCACCAGATTCATTGAGGGAATTCAACACATCTACCAATAGGTCCATGAGATTTTGAAGAAATAAAATTCTAAGTACAAGAAGCGCCATGATCAACACCGAGTACCACACCAGTTTTAGGTGGGAGACAAGATTTTCTTACATTTGTAGAAAGAGGGCCTTACAGGGCCCCATCAAAATATTTTCCTACTTCACTATGGACCTTACACTATCACCAAGGCTATGGGTAGAAATTGTTTTGAGCTCAACACTCCACCCTTCCTTGGATTGCACCAAGTGTTCAATGTGGACCTCCTTCGACCATATTTTAAAACATTATTGGACACCTAAGAGATCGCAAAACAATTGACACCAATGAAGCTCAACCTTGACTACATGGAACAAGAATCCATTGATTAGATAGTGGATACACAGGTCAAGGGCACTCGCCAGTAGAGGATCCATCTTTATCAAGTTTTCAAGGAAGGACAACTCCTCCACCAAGGCAAGCGGCTCACCTAGGGACAAATTCAACAAAATTTTCCTCACCTGATGGGGGAACTCAACAAAATGGAGACCATTTCTTCCTAAGGGGTTAGGACTGGTCTAGGTGGATATTGGTGGCCAACCACATATTCCAATTATCTCCTATTGATAGTTTTTAGTTCAACACATTCTTCTGTCCTTATTTGTAATCGTGGGTTCTACACTTCCGGGGCTTTTTGAAGCCCTACAAAAATTCCATATGGAGGTTGATGGTTTCCCACCTAATCCAACTGGATTATTTTGGATGTTTTCATTTCAACACATATTTATGTACTTCGAGGGTCATTTTGGGACCCTAAACAATGTTTTTTTGGCTTGCCATAGTCAAAGTGTAGTCAAAGTCAAATTTTAATGGCACAATGTGTAGTTATCAAAAATACCTTTCCAATGAGATATCACGCGCCTAAAACGGAGGTCATATGAAAATGTTACGACCCTAGGAAGTCGAGGTACCAACTTACCCATCGGAACCCACATACCTTTTGGCGTTTCATCTCCTAGGATTAGGTTTTTGGATGTCTAGGGTTTTGGCATTCATGAGTAATGTTAAAAATTCCTTCGGAGCCTCATTTTAATAATTTTTCTCAGACATATGAGTGTAGCAGCCAGATCTCTTCTCAGAGATAGATACCACCAGTCGATCAAGTTGTTCTTAGTTCTGCAGTCTTACAATTTCATCCTATTTCATTTATTCAATAGAAGTTATTGTTCATTGGATATCTATTGTTGTTCTATGTATCTCTGTGTTATTATATTTAGTCTATTATTCATTTTTTTCTACTCATAAAACTAGATCAGACAGGGAGAGAGGGGGGAGTAGAGAGTGAGAGAGTGAGAGTATGGGGGGTCTATGTCATGGTCTATGTCAATCAAGAATATGAAAAATATAACTACCATGTTCCTTCGATGGAATTGATTCCCTAACTTGTCTTTGGTTATGAGGTGTTCTCATTGTTGGATGGGTTTTCTTATTTAAGTATTCCAATCTGATCGATTGAACACTACCTTCTGCATGACATGGGGAACATATGCATACCACATGATGTTGTTTGGATTGATAAAAGTAGGTGCAACATTCCATCTCTCTATGGAAATTTAGTTTAAAGGACCAATCAGTCAGAGTGTCATGGTCTACCTGGATGACATCACAATCTATTCCAAGAAGAGGTTAGATGACACACATGATCTAAATCATTTTTTTGAAAGATGTATAAATATAGTATATCTCTAAATCAAAAGAAAATAATATTTATTGTTTCAGAAGGTAAATTTCTTGGGCATGTCATCTACAAGGATGGGATTTATGTAGATCCTAAAATGGTCAAATAAATAATGCATATTCCCATGCCCAACAGTAAGAAGTTTACACAATCTTTCTTTGGAAAGATAAATTTTGTGTTGAGGGTCATAACTAACTTAATTAAAATCATCAAGCCTCTTCAACAAATGATTAAAAAGGACTCATAGTTCAAGTGGATATCTATTGAAAATGATTATTTTTATGAAGTCAAGGCTCCCATAGCCCCAACACTAACATTACACAACCTAGAATCTGGTAAGGACTTCTCATTGTACATTTTTGCATTTGATCATTCCTTTCTAGTAGTGCTTACTCGGAATGATGAGCAAGGGAATGAATGCCCAATTTCATTAATGAGTGATGGTGTGCAAGGGGATGAATTGAACTATCCAATGATTGATAAACATGCCTTCATTGTTTACAAAGCACTCACGCAATTTAGACTCTATATTTTGAAGAACCACACCAAGGTAATAGTGCCCCACCGGTACTGAGTTCATTGTATGCGTGAAGAGAGAATTTGATGACCACCATTTACGAATACAATTTATAATTCAAAATTGCTACGATAATTAATGACCAAGGTCTATGCAAGTTGGCAATGGAAGCATTAGATCTAGTCAAACTATGTATGCACATTTGTACATGACAACATCTAAAATATTAAACATCTTTTATACTCTTATCAATAATATAAAAGTAAAAAAATTACTTAAAATATAAGTTGTCATTATTATTATTACTATTAATTAAATAAAAATTAGTAACTCATAAATTTTATAACTTTAAAGTTTTAAGATTATAAAAAAATAAGTTTTAATTGTTAAAAATGAAAACACATATGTAAATTATCCATAGTTTGGAGCACGACTATGAATAGATACCTATTGTATAAGAAAAAATTAAACATGGAAGACAAGAGGATTCCTAAAATTTATTCAAAATCAAGTCGTTACCACCATTGACTAAGGCGAGGATGGCATAAATATGCCTAGTCTTGGCTATACTATTGGGGAATCATGGAAAACACCATTTTGCAAAATAAAGATACTATTAAAATATCATCAAATCAAAATTTAAGGAGAAAATATGGTGTGATAAGGAGTTAGAGGAAAAACAAAATTAAGGTATTATAAGGATGTAATCAACCCTAATTTAGAAGATCAAAATTATCTATGTGTTTTGAAAAGTATAAAGAAAAAAATAAGCATTGCTAAGATAAGAACAAATTCTCACGATCTACTCGGGGTTGCTCAATTCCTAAAACACCTTAGGATGAAAGAGTGTGTCACCTTTGTGACACTAAGAAGTTTGAATATGAAAATAACTTTCTCCACTTACCCTATTAAGGTCTGATAAACCAATTCGGTCTTAGTGGACGTTAATCATCATCATCATTATTTTAAATTAATATTAAAAATAAAATTTGAAAATTTTTATATCATAAAGGAATCATTATTAAAAATCAATAACCATGCCCCAACAATCATTGGGGAACAATAATTACTTACCATCTTAAGATCCCATAGACCAATTCCCTCTTAGTGGATGTTAATCATCATCATCATCATCATTTTAAATTAATATTCAAAAAAAAAAAAAAAAAATTATATCATAAAAATATGAATTATTAAAAATCAATAACCATGCCCAATGGTCATCAGGGTACATTACCCTTATTTTAGTGAAACAACACTATTTATAGATGAGCAACCACCCACCCCCCAAAATAAAAAAAATAAAAAATCAATGTGAGTGTAAAGGCCCTTCCTCTAGGGCTACCTAACTGTTACTTTAGTAAATAAACACTTTATTTATATGCATGGGCCTACATGATTTCCCAACAGTCGTCTAGGGCTACTTTACCATTATTTTAGTAAATCAACCCTATAAATACAAGGTTTGCAAGAAACTATTTATTACAACACGTTCTTTGTTTCCTGTGATCAACTATTTATTACAACACTTCCTTTGTTTCCTGCGCTCAACTATTTATTACAAAACGTTCTTTGTTTAAGGAAACAGTTGGGTTTCATTGAAAAATGATGATAAACAACGAAAATAGATTAAACCTTGAGGAAGCGTGGGCTATTGCAAAAAAGGGCGCCAAGCATGACAATATCACTGAGATGGAAGAAGATTGGGTTGCTATTTATAAAGCTATTCTACAGTTAAGAAGCCGATTGGAAGAGGGAGATGTCAAGCTTCAGGTGACTGAGAAGGAGTACTCGATTGTGTATAATATCGTGTAAAATATGTGCACTCAGAACTATCCTTGCTATGCAGAGGAAAAGTATGATAGATATAAGGATTCCATTAAAGAAACATCGATTCAATGGTTTTACCAGCATTAAGGGAACACATTGATGATCAACTGATGTTGAGAGAGCTTGTCAAACGTTGGAACATTCAAAAAGAGATACTCCATTGGATGAACACCATATTTAAATATTTGGATAGCTATTTCATTGAAAAGCGCTCCCTTCCTGCAGTCAGAGAAGTGGGAATCATGTACTACCAAGACCTGGTCTTTCCTGTGGTGCGAATCAATGTGAAAAATGCAACGATTTCTCTTATTCATCTGTGTGAACGATAACAAAACAATGACACACTATTGAAAGATGTTGTGGTTATTTTTGTGGAGCTTGACATGGATTTCTATACAAAGGATTTTGACTTTGTCACACACTCCTTATGAACAAACTTCCTTCAATATTGACTTTGACAGCCACTGTGCACTCTTTGCAGCAATTCTTCCACACTCTATCATTTCCTCTAAACATTATGAAACTGAGCGAGGTTCCTCCTACCCACACTCTCAAACTATCTATGTTGAACTTTCTGAGTCAAAGTGGACTTTGTCACACACACCCTGAGGATGCTATGCACTCTTTGCACACATAAGTTTTGCGTTGACTCTTATGAGCTTATGAGTCGAAATAGACCGAGTCAACGCACTCATTGCGAACATTATGCACACTTGCACTTGCTCATAGAAGAGAAACAATTGAAGCTTACTTAAATATTTATATATTCATACATCCAACCATGTAAATTCATGCATAAACAAAAGAACAAGAAATAACAGAGAATTTCAAATAAACAAAAAATCTACCATTCATTCAGATAGACATGACAACACCATGAATTTGAGACAATGCTCCTCTATTATATATATTCAAATGAAATATACATGTGTTCATATATTACTTCTTAGTATCTCTCAACTCTCAGCTATAATGGAAACCTATACAATAGATTCAACTGCCCATCAACAACCTCTACTGGGCAACAATACAAAGATTTATACAAGAGGGGCCCTTCGAGCCTTTCCCTCCAACTACTCTAGAACTATCCTATCAAAATGAAAGATTTCAACTACTAGAATTTATTACAATAAATATTTGTGACAGAAAAATAAGATCGACCACATCGAATCTGTATTGCATGCAACTTCATTAAAATAAAATACATTCTTTGATGATCTCACATGATCATCTACCTCAAAACATTAAAGATGCTATTTAATTACAATCCCTTCAAAAGATTTATGTGATACACCTTCTTTAAAATTAAATTCTTCAAAATGCATGCTAGCGCTTAGATGTCCTCCACTCGTGCTTTGTTGGTGATGCTCCTGCATCACACCCCCTCGGCACCTAGGCATTGCTTATGGGTTACCATTATATAGGCCTAGGGTTTTGGAATCACTTGTACAACCTGTGAGGGTCCCTCGAAGCCCACTTGTCTTCAACCCACCTCTGCCATCACTTTCAGCCCCATCAATAGAGACTTCCATAGTAGAGGTTGTATCCGAGCAGGTTGTACAACCTAGTGCCCCATCTGCCTGTGAATTTCCATCAATGCCTAAGATATTCATAGTGGGATAATGCATTGATGACAATTTTTTTTGTTTCATGATTTTGTTTTTATGCATATTTGTTTAATTTCCTTGACTTGATCCTTGTAACTAATGCAGGGTGGCATTGCAGAGAGATTGGGATTGTGGAGGAAGGTAACACCCTCACGATTGATAGTTTTATATGCGGTGAGTTGTCTTAGGTTAAATTACAAAGTATCATTTTCCTTGTCTATTAATTCATTGATGAAAAAAATTATAACATTGTGTATTCTTTGTGCAGTCTCCATAGCATCGAAGCACGCCCAGGCCTAGAACATATCGAGGTGCATCCTCAAGCAAGAGAAGAAAAATAGATTTCTAGGATGCTTCTGAGGGTGGCAAGGGTGGAAATGGTCAATGATTGACCAACTACTGTCATTTTGTATCTAGGCCACGATATAGATGTTTTTTTATGTTAGGGAACTTGCTGTCTCTTTGTATACTCGACACGAGTTGTCATTTTGTAAAAAATGTACAATTTAGAAGATGTTAAGTATATCTACACACACACACATACATTTCATGGCACATTTTTTATGAATCTCGTTGTTTTTACATTTGATGTTGATGAATATATGAATTCCAAAGTGTATGAATTTTATGTGTATTAATCCCTTGCTTTGTTTCTAATATGATTATAAATACTTGCATTATGCATTAAGTAATAGCTTATGGTGGAAACGAGTGCTAAGTGCTAAATCCATAAACAATTAATGGTTCTCAAGTAGCATTTCTTGCTAATCAACCATGTATCTCTACATCATTGAGAGATCATTCCTTCTGAATTATTTGCATGAATGTTGTGGATACCCATATTCTAACTCACAACCAACAATATGGACTACCTCTTGAATTGTCTCCATCTAAACCCAATGACAATCCACACTAAAATAGAAATAGTGGTCAATTGAAAATATTGTGACCTAAAAAATGACAAATTACAATAATTTATTATAGAAATAAATTTTATCATTTATCTTCTACATAATTGTAAATCACTTAATAATTTCATATTAATGTTATTTTCTAGGGCACAAACATTATTCCCCTGTTTCTATGCATGAAATATATGAAATCATTTGATTTCTCTGTAACCCTTCATGAATGCCAAAAAACACTTAGATTGTCCACCCTATACCTAAATTAGATCTCATTTTCAAAATATTTGTCACGCTACCAACTTTCCTAAACTCTTAACCCAACAAAAATAACAAAATTCTAAAGAATCCCAAGTAATCACTTACCCTCTTAAGATCCCATAGACCAATTCATCTTAGTGGAAGTTAATCATTATCATCATTATATTAAATTAATATTAAAAATAAAATTTGAAAATGTTTATATCATAAAAAAAGATGAATTATTAAAAATCAATAACCATGAACCAACAGTCATCCACTCACAATAATCACCACTCACAATAATCACTTACCCTCTTAAGATCCCAAGCATTCTTTATCTAAAGAAACAATTGAGTTTGATTGAAAAATGATGGTAAACACAGTGGCAATATCTTAAACCTGGAGGAAGCACAATCTATTGCGAAAAAAGGCGCCAAGCATGACAATATCACTGAGCTGGAAGAAGGATGGGTTGTTATTTATAAAGCTATTCTACAGTTAAGAAGCCGATTGGAAGAAGGAAATGACAAGTTTCAGGTGACTGCGGAGGAGTACACGATTGTGTATACTATCGTGTACAATATGTGCACTCAGGACTATCCTCGCTATGCAGAGGAAATGTATGATAGATATAAGGATTCCATTAAAGAGTACATCAATTCAATGGTTTTACCGGCATTAAGGGAACATATTGATGATCATTTGATGTTGAGAGAGCTTGTCAAACACTGGAACATTCACAAAGCGATGGTCCATTAGATGAACGCCTTCTTTAAATATTTGGATCGCTATTTCATTGAAAAACGCTCCCTTCTTGCAGTCAGAGAAGTGGGAATCATGTACTTCTGAGACCTGGTCTTTCCTCTACTGCGAATCAATGTGAAAAATGCAGCGATTTCTCTTATTGATCAAGAGCGTGAATGACAGCAAAACGATGGCACACTGTTGAAAGATGATGTGGGTATTTTTGTGGAGCTTGACATGGATATCTATACAAATGATTTTGAAGCGGCCATGTTGGAACATACTGGAGCTTACTATTCTCGTAAGGCTGTTTCATGGATTTTAGAAGATTCATATCTGGACTATATGTTAAGGATTAAAGAATGTCTGATACGCGAAAAGGAAATAGTTGCCAGATATTTGCATCGAAGCAGCGAGCAAAAGGTACTAGACAAAGTAGAAAATGGACTGCTTTGTTGTTATATGACACATTTTCTGGAGGATAAGCATTCAAGCTGCCTTGCTTTGCTTAGGGACCGTAGGAATGATGATCTTTTGATGATGTGGAAGTTGTTTGATAGAATACCTAATGGTTGGGATTCGATTGCAAATATTTTTAAACAGTATGTTATGAGTGAAGTAACTCCACTAGTTAAACAAGCTGGAGATGCTCTAAACCATGACGCTGGGAGAAGGGATAAAAGTTTATTACTGATTTTCGTATGTTTAACTCCACTGGTTAAACAAGCTGGAGATGCTCTAAACCATGTACAAACTGACGATTATACCCATGGTTAATCGTTTTTGTATGTTGTGCCCTTTGGGTCGTGAATATGATTGTAAAAGAGTTCGATCATGATTGTAAAAGGGTTGTTGTCTTGTTGTTGTTATCTATTGTTGAGAAGTCGGGTTTGAGTTCTGAAAATGTAATCTCTATACAGTCTTGGGTAAATAAAGCTCTACGACATGGGTCCAGATCCAGGAGTCTGTAACAGAGCACTAGTTTGTATCTCTGAGGTTGTAACTAAGAAATATATGAAGATAATATATAAAGAAGGATCCAAAATTTTGAAATATGTTGCGTCATTCTGTGTTTATGCTTATGCATTATATCTTTACAATAATTAATTATGCTTCATAAGTTCCATATGATGTTTCTATGTATGAATTCTTTTCGCAACCTAAGTAGCTACATTTTTTGCGTTTATGAGCTCGTATTTGTTCTGTAGGTAGTTTTTATTGTGCAAGAATCGGATGAATATTGAAGGTTCTGTGAAACCACCAAAGTACTCTCCTTTCCCTTCCCTATCCTTTTCGTCTTGGTTGCGCTTTGGATGAGACTTCTTCTCTTCGAAGGAGATGAAAATACTATCACTTTAGACTATTCAATACCTTTTGTTGGTAACCTGAGAAGGACCCTGGTTTGATCAATATTGTGCCAACAAAATGGTTCCATTTGTTAGAAAAATAGGACTGTTGAGTAATAAAATAAAATAAATGTGGAAACAAAACATAGAAGATACACAATACAATAGAGACACAAATTTACGTGGTTCACCCAGTGCGGGCTACGTCCACCAGAGAAATTGTCAGATTCTTCCTTTATTATTATCCAACAAACCCATTGTAACTTCCTCTTCTTTCTCTCATAGTCTCCTATCTCAGAATACAATATTTGCGATCCACCATAGCTATAATACATTTCCCTCATGAAAGAGGGTTTCCTTATAGGGAAAAAAGCCCTAACATAATATCTACCATTAGATCTACGACCTTATAATGAACGATCCAGATTTACAATGAAATTACAATATACATTTACAAGGAAAATTTTCCTTTCAGGGCTTCGCCCCCAAACCCCCACTTGCCCTCAGACCCCCCAGACCTCATAGAAGGGGTACCCCCCCTCTGCACTCCCCCACGTGGAAGAGTGTACATACTTCCGGGGTGTAAATACTTCATGGGGTATAAACATGGTTGAAAGTAAAAGATCTTTGAATCATGAAGATAATCAGGCTCCATAACCAACAATCTTCCACTTGGAGACTGATCTCAACAACTCCACCGCTGTTGTATATGTTGGACTCTGAACCTTCTTGGACCTAGAAAATTCCTCATCTTCATCTTCATTCTTGAAGACCAACTGAAACTGAGTAGGAACTCAGTTTCTCCCTGGTTACTCCCTTTGTTAACATGTCTGTAGGATTATAGATAGTGTGTATCTTTTCCAACTTCAAATGTCCATCTTCCAAGGTGGATCATATGAAGTGGTACCTCAACTGTATATGCTTAGTATTCAAATGGAAGGCTGAGTTCTTTGCAAGATGAATGACACTCTCACTATCACAGTACAACCTGTTATTCTCTTGCTTCATTCCCAATTCCTCCATAAACCTCTGTAACCAAATCATCTCTTTACTAGCCTCTGTAGCAGAACCATACTCTGCCTCTGTTGTTGAAAGTGAAACAACCTTTTGCAGTTTTGAAATCCAACTTACTGTTGTTCCACCTATTGTAAACACACACCCTGTGGTACTCCTCCTGCTATCTTTATCACCTGCCATATCTAAATCAACATATCCTTGTAGAATAGTTTCTGAACCTCCAAAACATAATGCATGATTAGAAGTACCTCTCAAGTATCTGAGAACCCACTTTACTGCCTCCCAATGTTCTTTACCTAGATTTTTCATATATCTGCTCACAACTCCCACTGCATGTGCAATATCTGGTCTTGTGCAAACCATTGCAAACACCAAACTACCAACTGTTGATGAATATGGGACCCTGGACATGTATTCTATCTCCTCCTGTCTCTTGGGACACATTTCCTTAGTTAATTTGAAATGGCTGGCCAAAGGTGTACTAACTGGTTTTGCATTCTGCATTCTAAACCTCTCCAACACCTTCTCTATGTACTCACCCTGAGACAATGTCAGTTTTCGATTTTTCCTATCTCTTGTTATTCTCATACCAAGGATTTTCTTTGTAGCACCCAAATCCTTCATCACAAATGAATTGGATAATTTATTCTTGAGCACATTTATATCCTGCATATTAGACCCTGCAACAAGCATGTCATCTACATGCAATAGAAAGATAATAAAGCTTCCATTTTCTAGCTTTTTAAAATAAATACAGTGATCAGAATGACATCTACTATAACCCTGTTCTGTCATAAACTTGTCAAACTTTAGATACCACTGCCTTAGAGATTGTTTTAGGCCATATAATCTCTTATTCAACCTACATACCAAATTCTCCTTCCCTTTGACCTCATACCCCTGTGGCTGCTGCATATAAATCTCTTCCTCCAAATCCCCATGGAGAAAAAGTTGTTTTTACATCTAACTGTTCAAGATGCAAATCTTCTACTACCACAAGACTTAAAATAGTTCTAATTGAAGTCATTTTAACAATAGGAGAAAATATTTCGTCAAAATCTATACCCTTTTTTTGTGCAAACCCCTTTACAACAAGTCTAGCCTTGTATCACTTTTCTCCTCCATATTCTTCTTTCAACTTGTAAACCCATTTATTCTGCAATACTCTTTTTCCTACAAGAAACTGAACCAAGTCTCAAGTATGGTTATTTACCAAGGAATCCATTTCCTCTTTCATGCCTTGCTCCCACTTCCTTTTGGTGTCTACCTGCATTGCCTCTTCATAACATTCTGGTTCACCAGAATCAGTCAACAATAAATAATACAATGAAGGAGAGTATCGTTCAAGGGGTATACTTAACCTGGTATATTTTCTAACAACACTTTTAGATGTTTGATGTACCTACTTCTCCTGTTGTTGTACATTTTGATTTTCTGGTTCCTTTGGAATTTATTTTTCAGTGATCTCATCAACCACTATGTATTCTTGTTTTTCTTTTTCCTATTTCTTTCCCTGCAACTGATCTTTGTACATGACCTTCTCATTGAATATGACATCTCTACTCCTAATGATTTTGTTATTTTTATAATCCCATAAGAAATAACCAAAATCATTAACACCATATCCAATAAAGGTTCACTTCTTGTATTTTGCCTCAAGCTTTGTTCTATTTTCTTTATCAATATGGACAAATGCTTCACAACCGAAAGTTTTTGAAAAATAATAGTTTACCTTTTTTCCTGTCCATTCCTCCTCTGGAATTCTACCATCCAAAGAGCTTGAAACTCCTCTGTTTATTAAGTAAATAGAAGTATCTACAACATATACCCAAAACTTTAAGGGTAAACCAGCATATAGTCCCATACTCCTCACACGCTCCATGGTTGTCCTATTCATCCTTTCTGACACACCATTTTCTTGTGGTGTTCTTGGAACTGTCTTCTCTCTAAAAATCCCATGGTATGAAAAGTAATCATCAAGATCCTTGTTGCAATATTCACCTCCATTATCTGATCTGAGACCCTTCAAATTTTTTCATATCTCATTCTCAACCAAAGCTTTCCATTTCTTAAAAGTATCAAAAACATCAGATTTTTGTCGAATGCAATAAACCCAAGTTTTTCTAGTTGCATCATCAATAAAAGTAACATAATAATGAGAGACACCAAGAGATGATACCTGAGCTGGTCCCCATGTATCTATATGCACAAGCTCTAACCTTTCACTCTTATTTTCTTTTCCAACTCTAAGAAATATGACTCTCTTATGTTTTCCATAAACACAATGCTCACAGAAGTCCAAATCAATTTGTTTAAGATCTGGCAACAAATTTCTTTTGTGAAGTATCTGCATCCCCTTCTCACTCATGTTTCCAAGCCTATGATGCCACAGTGTTGTATCCACTCATGTAGAAGCTAAAGATATAGAAGAGTCAGTATTACCAGTACATAAATACAATGTACCTACCTTCTCTCCTTTCGATATCACCAATGATCCTTTGATGACCTTCCACATCTTATCTGTAAACATGGATATACAACCTTCACTTTCCAACTACCCTATTGAAATTAGATTTTTCCTTAAATATGGAACATGTCTTACCTCTTTCAACAACCATTGGTTTCCATTGTGTTGCTTTATTTTTACCTTTCCCATTCCAATAATTTTTCATGGTGCATCGTCACCCAAATGAACCTGTCCAAAATCACCTTGAACATAATCTAGAAAATGTTTCCTATCAGGTGTGGCATGAAATGAAGCCCCTGAATCTACTACCCAAGACTCAGAAATATTATCTACAGAAAGAATCAAAGCATCTTGTAACACATCACCTGTTACATTTGCTTCCTAATTTCTCTCCTACTATCCATCTCTTTGTTTCTTTGGAGCTCTGCAGTCTTTCTTCAGATGTCCTTTCTTTCCACAATTCCAACACTCTATCTTTCCAAGTCTGGATTTGGATCTGCCCTTCCTAGAATTCCCACGATTCCCGAAACCCTTTCCTCTATCCTTTTGTCTTCCCCTGTTCTCCATGTTCAACACATTTCCTGATGTCTCACCCATTCTTTTCCATTGCATTTCCTCACTAAGGATAACACCAACAACATCATCAAATTTTAAAGTATTTGAACTAGAGACAGAGTTACTTACAGCCATGACCAAGTCATTCCATATTTCTGGAAATGAGCACAAGATTGGAAGAGCCCTGACCTCATCATCAAAGTCCACTTTTACAGAACTTAGTTGATTAGTAACCGTATTAAAATCATTTAAATGATCTGCAACAAACCCACCTTCCGACATATTCATATTAAATAATCTCTTCATTAGAAATACCTTATTAGATGCCAAGGGTTTTTCATACAATTTGGCCAATGCATCCATCAAAACCTTCGTTATCTTTTCTTTCGAAATATTGAAATCCACCGATACTGCCAAGCTCAGCCGTATCATTCCTAGAGCCTTTCTATCAAGAATCTCCCATTCTTCATCCTTCGTAGTCATTGGATTATTTGTTATTCTACCCAATGGTAGGATTAGATCTTTCTAATATAAATATTCTTCCATCTGCATCTTCCATAACTGGTAGTTTTGGACGTTAAATTTCTCGACCCTAAACTTCCCATCTTTCGACATTGTTCCCACTCGAACCAGGAACCCTCTTTTCCTGTGAGTTACCTTTCTCTCTGATACCAGTTGTTAGAAAAACAGGACCATAGAGAAATAAAATAAAACAAATGTGGAAACAAAACACAGAAGATACACAATACAATAGAGACACAGATTTATGTGGTTCACCTAGTGTGGGCTACGTCCACCAGAGAAATTGCCAGGTCCTTCCTTTATCATTATCGAGCATATGAAGGGATACAACCTATAGCAAACCCATTGTAACTTCCTCTTATTTCTCTCACAGTCTCCTATTTCATAATACAATATTCACGATCTACCATAGCCACAATACATTTCCCTCATAAAAGAGGGTTGTCTTCTAGGGAAAAAAACCCTAACATAATCTCTACCTTTAGATCTGCGACCTTATAATGAATGGTCCAGATTTACAATGAAATTAAAATATACATTTATAAGGAAAATTTTCCTTCGGGGGCTTCACCTACGAACCCCCGCTGAGGGCCCGCTTGCCCCTAGACCCCACAGAGGGGGTACCCCCCTCTGCACTCCCTCGCGTGGAAGAGTGTACATACTTCATCGGGTATGAACACGATTGAAAGTAAAAGACCTCTGAATCAGGAATATAATCAGGCTCCACAACCAACACCATTTTTGAGACCTGTGTTAAAAGGGAAATTGTAGGGAGGATTCTTACGCGGATTCACAAATATAATATTAACAAATGGTGGGAGAGAAATTTCGACGCCTTCATGTGGAAAGAATCGGAGATGAGAAGACTGTGTTTCAAAGATACTCAGGAGGTAGTCTTTTAATCAGAAAGATCGAGTGACTAGTATGAGATATTCTAGATTAAGCTCCCGGAAGAACTTTTCCACTGGCTATATAGGCTCCAAGAAGCTCCATAGTTCCAAGAATGAGTCAAGAGGAATTGTACTTGGGATACAAAAAATATTGCAACACTTCATTGAATGGAGTTTCAAATCATGTGAGAGATTTATTTCTGGGTCAATACCTGATCTAGGTGGATATCAGTGGCCACCCACCTTTTTCGACTGGCTCAAAACAGTTTTCTGGCAAATTTGGCAATTTACTATTTTTAGCAATTTTTAACTTTCGGGGCCATTTTGAGGGCCCAAATGAAGGTTTTTCGAGATTGATGTTCTTAATTATAGCCCCCAAAATGAATCTCCTCGACAATACCTTTCCAATGAGCTATCATATGCCTAAAACAGAGATCGTATGCAAAACTTACGACCCCGGGAAGTTGATGTACTAATTTACCCAAACAGGGCCCACATGACTTTTGGCGCTTCATCTCCTAGGGTTAGGTTTTTGGATATCTAGGACTTTTGGCATTCCTATTTATTGTAAAAAGGCCTTCAAAGCTTCATTGTAATCATATTCTTTCAAATGCGAGTAGCCGTCACATCTCTTCTCAGAGATAAGTTGCCACCATTCTAGCGAGTCTTTCACTCTGTATTTTTACAGTCTCTGTACATTTCTTTCATTAATAGAAATTGTGTATTACTGTATATTTGTGTTTATGGTTTCTTCTCTGATATATTTTTGTTATATTATTGAGTATCTGCAATATATCTGTGCATTTCTTTATTATATCTCTGATCTCATTTCATGCCTAAAATAATCCAGATCAATACCACATTAGAAGGATACATTATTTAGTTTGTAGCTAAGAACCACCAGTATTTTTCATGAGAAGAAGTGGATTTCAAGAAAGATGCAAGGAGAAGAATTTTGAGAGAAATCCCCCTATGAATTAAGGTTTTCTTGATGGAAGAGGGGATGTTGACTATGTCCCCGACTGAGATGGCAAAAAAAACACCCTTTCTTTGGGTAGGGAGAGTTTGGGGTGGAGTCATGGCCTAAGAGAGGGCAAAGGGTTCTTCAACAAATGGGGGAAACAACAAGAAACAGACTCAAGAGATGAGTGAGCCATGAAAATAGCTGCCATAGTTGAGAAGTGATGGCACAGAAAGATAAAGAAAGCAACAAAACATTTCGAGAAGTTTTGGAAAGAAGTCGGACCAGGAGAAGTAGAGGAAAGATAGATGGAAGAGTTGTGGAAGATGAGAAGACTGGAAAGATTCACAGGGGAGAAGGAATCCGACATGGATCTTGAAGAGGAAAGAGAATATTCATCCCCGATGCCAGGAAATATCGGGAATCCAACAGAAGAAACCTCTCCATAAGAAGATAACGAGACCCCCCAGATCAAAGAAAACCACCCTGAAGTCAATGGTGCCAAATCTGAATTGCCCATACCCCAAGTGTATTCTATACAAGTGGTAAATTCAATGCTACCTTCTTATGATAATTATGTTCCAGTACAAGTAGTTAGTCAGTCACAACCAGGAAGTGTGAATACAAGGAGGATACTGGGATCCCATGGTAGGTCGCAACCAGGACGGTTAAGTTTCATTTTGATAAGAGCAACAAGATCAATAATGGTTGGTCATGTAGGAGGTTTGATTGCTTGATACCCATAATTCTGGGGTAAGGGAGATGAAGATGTTGAGAAACATTGGCTCTTGTGTGAAGAAATATGGAGGTCTAGAGGGACTCCAGATGCAAATAAGTTGGTTGAGTTCCAGACTACCTTGAGAGATGGCACTCTCAAATGGTACATGAAGGTTGTTGAGACAGGAGTGCCAGGAATGAAAGGTCATGTGTTCACACTTGACTAGGTATGGGCAAGGTTCATAGTGAAGTTTAAGATACCTCAGTAAGAACAACAAGATTTGTCTGAGTTGCCCAAGATTCAACAAAGGGAAGGTGAATTAGCCTAGGAATACAACCAAAAATTTAAAGATTCTATAGGGAGGTTTGCGCATCCAATCCATGAGTAACATCAAAGAGAATGGTATATTTAGGGATTGCTACCTCTGACACGGATTCCATTAACAAAACAATGAATAGCCACTTTGACATATGCCTTGGAACAATCAATGAATATTGAAGCCATGGTAGCATATCCGGGGAGCCTGCAAGTGACTAGACCCCCAACAGATGCAAATGTGGTGAAACTACAAGGGAAAATAGCATCACTTATAGAAAAGATTGAAGAATTGATGATTCCTAGACCAGGATGATCGCAGGTCTAGTGTACCAAATGTTACACAGAAAGACATCTAGTAATCGAATGTCCACAAATGAGGGGAATGGGACTTGCTCATAATCCGATGGGACCCTCACCAGGACCCATGGGAGGAGTTGCGCAAGTATATGTGAACTTACCATTCCATAACCCCACCCCATATCATGCTTTTCCAAGGAGCCAAGAAACACCAGTAGTTGAGTATTGCGATATTTTCTGAATCCATGGGCATGGGCTGAGATAGTGCCCCATTACTCATAAGTATTCAATAGTACCAAATATGGTACACTATGAGTTTTGCATGTCTACCACACATACTACTAATCAGTGTAGAGTGTTGGATGCACTTACAGACAGGTTGGATCAAACAACATTCAGGGTGAATGAAACCCCTCAGGAACTGGGAAGAGTTCGAGGAGGTGGAGCCAGAGGAGACCTCATAGGAGGAAGAACCGAGGGAAGAGGACCAAGAATATGTTACAACTGTGATGAGCAGGGACATATGGCTAGATATTGTCCTCATCCGAGGTGGCCATGGTGCTCTCACTGCAGAACTAATGGGCATGCTAGTGAAGACTTCCAAGAACTAATTGCAAAATGGGAAGATTAGGTACATCAATGAGGAAATAACCTCATCATTTAAGAGATGAAGAGAGTTATTATAGCACAACTACCCAACCTTAATATCATCACTTGAGGAGGGGAAAAGACTGGAGATGATGTCGATAACCTACCTCAGATCTAGAAAGAAACACCTAAAGAAGACAGGGATGATCCTCTGAAGCAGAAGTTGTTCTTTAAAAATTCCATAGAAGCATTTCAAAATATCCCTAGCCTGGAGATGCAAGAGAAACCCCCTCAGCCTATTTTTTACCCTAAGATTGTGCAAGTCCCTGCTTCACAGCCTTCACCCAGAAACCCTGCAGTCACACTGAGACAACATGAGCAACCACAAAATGTAGTCGACCTTTGGTTTCAGTTATTTTCTGATATTCTTGGGAATGACCAGTTAATAGAGAAGTTGTGCAATGCACTTTACCTAGTTCTAGGGAATGAAGAACCTATAGAAGAAAGAATAAGGACTAATCTTCATGAGAAGAATGCTTAGAGAGTGCATAGAAGGAAAGTACGAACAAGAAAATAATTCAAACTAGTAGCCCGACTATAAGAACTTGAAATTAAGGATGTTATGTTAGATCTAGGATTTGATGTTAACATACTGCCTAAAAATGCTTGTGAAGCCTTAGGAAAAACCCATTTGACATACTCCCTAATCCAGCTAAGAATGGCCAACCAATATTGTATTTTCCCAATAGCAAGACTGGCTAATGTGGAAATAGATGTTGCGGGAGTGAAGACTGTAGCTGATTTTGAGGTGATTGAAATCATGGGGGATAAGGACCCTTATCTTTCCCTACTTTGTATTGAGCCTATGAAAACTATGCAGTGATTGACCTAAAGAAAGACACTATGACATTTGAGGCAGATGGAATCAAGGTATTTCAACCCTTGGATCCGTATGTAGGCGACAGATATACAAAACCAGCGAATAACAATATGGAGGGAGAAGACTTGGATCAGTTGTACATTGTAACAATAGGAACAAGAGAATATTACATAAATCCTACTGTTGATGGATCAGTAAGGTGGATAAGTATACAATCAGTGGACGAAGATTTAGAACTAGCATTTGACAATTGGCATCAAGTCTGATACGAAATATTTTCAAGAAGATGCACAACTATCACAAAAACTAAATGGGTCGGAACCGAGGTTAGAGAACACCCAATATATGATGGTACCTCGAGACTTGACATTTTTTTGTTAAGCATGGAAGAAAAGGTGGTGGAGGATCAAAAGATCTCAGTACTGGATTTATCCCTCCAGGACACCCCTTCCATATGGTGGGCCAATCACAAAGACTTACTCAAGAATTAGGGTGATTTGAAGAAATATATCAATTATAGATTTCAAGATAAGGAGAAGCTAGAATCAGAGATGCAGACAGATTTCGAAGTTGCATAATTTTTCAATTGAGAGTCTGACCCTAAAGCACATATTAAACAATGTGTGACACAATGGAAAGTTGCGGAAATACCATCTCACTTTTGGGTTCAAGTATTTCCCCAGTCACTAGGTACAATCCTGAAAACTTGGTTCATTCATGAAGAAACTAGAAGATAGACCAATGAGTAACAACCGTTGGAAGATCACTTTTGCAAGGACTTCTTGTTTACAAGTATCCTGAGCTTGAAGTAGTCCTGCAAAGAATCAAATAAATTATTTTTACAAACAATAGTAATTAGAAATCAGACTTAGTGGTATGTGCAAACCATAGCCAAGAACTTTAGACTAATATTCACCTAACCCTAGACAAGATACCTATAGAATGATATAAGATTGAGAAGGATTTGGAAAGATCAGATGATTTAGAAGAATTGAGAAACCTAGCCATTAAAGAAACAAAGGGGAACAGAGAAATCCATAACATCATACCGAGTCAGACTGATGGTTCTTATAATCACCCATTAAAGTTATGCAAAGTCAATATAGGGACCACAGAGAAATGTAAGATAGCAATGGTGGGAAATTACTGGAATGAGAAAACTAGTCAAGAAATACATAGTTTGTTGCGGGAATATGAGGATTTGTTCCCAAAGAAATTTTCAGAGTTAAAAGGGATCAAAGGATTTATGGGATAAATGAAAATTGAATTAAAACCAGGATCAAATCTTGTGAGGCATAGATCATACCGCCTTAACCTAGAGTGAAAGAGAAGATTAAGAGGGAAATAGACAAGATGTTGGAAGCTGGACTTATTTTTTCATTGGAAGAAGCAGAATGGGTCATCCCAATAGTCATCCAGAGAAAGAAAGGTACAAAGGATACTAGGGTCTATGTAGAATATAGAAGCCTTAACTTTCCTTGTGTGCATGACCCTTCTCCAACACCTTTTACTGATGAGGTGCTAGAACAGGTTATGGGGAAAGAGTCTTACTCATTTACAGACGAATTTTTTGGGTATCAAAAATTAAGGATTGTTGAAGAGGACAAAAATAAGACCACATTCATAACATAATGGGGGTCATTTGCATACAATGTGATGTTATTCGGCCTAAAGAACACCCCTGCAATTTTTTCCAGGATTATAATAGCATATTTCCGAGAATTTATTCACAAGTTTATAGAAGCCTATATGGATGATTAGATGATATATAGCTTGCTTAAGGAATATGTAGCACTACATAGTATGATGGTATGTAGCGCTACATAGTGTCGCACATGGAAATTTTGTAAGCCACATAGTATGTCAAGAGGGAGTATTGGAAGACCCAGCCAAAGTTTTGGTCATTGTGAACATGCCTCCACTAACAAGTGCTAAGAAGTTGCACTCCACGCTGGGACACACAAGGTACTATCATAGGTTCATCATAAGATATAAAAATATCACTGCACTACTGGAAAATCTACTAAAGAAGGCCGAAGTGTTCCAATGATCCCCAGAATGTGATAAAGCATTTGAAACCCTCAAGGATAAGCTCAACACAACAACTATTTTGATATTTCCAAATTGTGAAAACGAATTTCATGTCCACGTAGATTCTTGAGGCATTTCCTTGGGAGTTATCTTAATGCAACCAGGGGATGGAGCCATGGATCATCCTATATATTTTGTGAGAAGGAAGTTATTGCAAGCCAAGCACAACTATATAACGACAGAAAGGGAGGGTTTAGCTATGATTTATTCTTTGCAAAAATTTAGGCATTATTTGTTAGGTTCACATTTTAAGTTCTTTATTGATCATTCTGCGTTAAAATATCTAGCTAAAAAACCTATGTTGGAAGGGAGAATTTGTAGATGATTGATATCACTTCAGGAATTTTCTTTTGAAGTAATTATTAATCCTGAAAGATGCAACGTAGGGCCTGATTTCCTATCTCGATTAGACTCAGGGGAAAGTGGCAGAGCAGTTGATGATCAACTCCCATATGCAGAACTATTCCGAGTTGAAGCCATACCAGAATACCTGGAAGACATAGCAGTACTCGTAAGTACAAGAGCCTTCCTAGAAACATATTACACAACCTAGAAATGCCATATGGTGGTTAGAGCAGCGGACTATCAGTTGATTGAGGGCAATTGTATAAATTGGGACTAGATAGTATCCTCGGCAGATGTGTCTTGGATCATGAAAGGTGTTAAGAACCAAACATCAATATAGCATAGAAAAACCTTAGTAAAAGTACTTAACGCCTTGAAAAAGAGATAATTTCAGATAATAAGCCTCTTCGAGGGGGCAACCTCCTTTTACCCCACTTAAATGTTCAAGTACAAGATGATTCAAAATGAAAATGTCTCCTTGGTATATATAGGAGACTAGGAGGTATAATTAAAAATAATGGCCTAAAGCTGACATAATTAAAATAACATTACTAATCTAAATTACAACTAATGGCCTAAAGCCGACATAAATA
>ML788385.1:223141-256137 GCA_009831015.1 Picea engelmannii
TGCAATGCCATAGGTCTGATCAAAATTGGATGTGCCAAGTGGAATTTACGGTAACTTCCTCACAACTTGCCGATTTTTGGCCTTTCCAGGAGATCTCACTTGTATAGAATTCCCCGCACAAAATAATTCATATCAAATTCTGAAACTCGCACCCAAAATGATACAGACTGTCCATGATCCAATGCAACCAGTCCCACTCAATTTGGATACTCCAGCAAGAAGTTATTCTTGTTTTACCTGGAACACCTTCTTGATTCTAGTCAATAGGACTAGTTAGATACCCTATCTTACACAAGGTGTATCTACAAATTTAAGATGACCCAGAATCTAAAATTTCTACCAAAGATACCTTACTAATTTCTGTAAATTTCCTCCAGATTTCAGGGTCTGAAACATTACAGAAAAATTTTTATAGCGAAAATTCCACAATGACTCATTTCAGGATGATTCCAGAACCCTATATTGTACAGGCTATATCTTCGAAACTGTAAGGCCCCAGGAGCTGAATTTTGAACCCAACGTACCTTGATCCTTCTAATAAATACCCTCCAAGAAGTTCCTTCTGAAACATTGTAGAAAAAAAGTTATAGTGAAAATTCCACGGTGTCTCAGATGTAGCAGCGAAACCCCAAGACCTTGAGCTCTGATACCATATGTTAAGAACCAAACATAAATATAGCATAGAAAAACCTCAGGAAAAGTACTCAACGCCTTGAAAAAGAGATAATTTCAGATAATAAGCCTCTTCGAGGGTGCAACCTCCTTTTACCCCACTTAAATGTTCAAGTACAAGATGATTCAAAATGAAAATGTCTCCTTGGTATATATAGGAGACTAGGAGGTATAATTACAAATAATGGCCTAAAGCCGACATAATTAAAATAAAATTACTAATCTAGATTACAAATAATGGCCTAAAGCCGACATAAATAAAATATCATTACTAATCTAATATGCCCCAATTAAGGGGTAATGAGCCAACATTAGGGCTTAACAAAAGGTGGGATATACTGTGGGAGTGCCACAGTGGAGTTGTGGGAGTTCATGTGGGAGGAAAGGACAATGAGCATAAATTTATTCAAGATGGACTATGGTGGGCCAAGCTCTTCAAGGGTACAAAGGTATATGCTAGATCATGCGATGTCTGTCAAAAAGTGGGTAATCCATCACGACGAGATGAATTACCACTTAAACTAGTTTGAGCTCTACAAGATTTTGAGAAGTGGGTGGTTGACTTCATTGGGCCAATCAACCCCACAACTAAGCATTCAAAGGCTAGGTACATTATTACCGCAACTGACTACCTTACACGTTGGGTTGCGGCAACAATTGTTCAGGATTGTTCGACTGATACTGCTTCTAGGTTCATTTTTGAAAATATCATCACTCAATTTGGATGTCCTAGGAGCCTGACTAATGACCAGGGAGCTCATTTTATCAGTAGTACCATAGAAAAACTTACAACATAGTTCTTGATCCAACAACATAAAAGAATCCCCTACCACCCGCAATCCAATGGAACAGTAGAGGCGTTTAACTAGATTCTAGAGAGAGGGTTAACAAATGTTTGTTTCACAAATAGGTAAGATTAGGATGATAGAGTTCCAACAGTACTATGGGCTTATAGAAAAACCACAAAGAAACTCCACAAGTACACTCCATTTTAGCTAGTTTACGGGAAAGAGGTTGTGGTGCCTGCATAATTTATTACTCCAAGTTCATACATTGCATAGATCACACACATGTCAAAGGAAGAATCAGTTGCACATAGACTCATGGAGTTACAAGAACTTGAAGAGACCATGTTTTTAGCAGACTTCCATCAGTCAGTTGAGAGAGAAAGGAAGAAATCTTGGCATGATAGACACATTAAGACTAAAGTATTTACGCAAGGAGACAAGGTCCTACTCTATGAAAGTTGGTACAAGAAGCATCTAGGCAAGTTGCACATGCATTTATTGGGACCATTTATAGTTGCGGAGATCTGACCTTTTGGAGCAATCAGACTTGCATAACTACATGGTATGTTGCAGTTAGGATGGGTGAATGTCACTCGCCTAAAACTCAATATGTCTTAGAACTGATCTAAAGGAATTTTTCTCTAGTCCAAAGGAGCATGTATAGTAGTTAGATTTGAGTTTTTCTGCAATTTATGTAAATTTAGTTAATAAAGTCGATGTGTGTAGTGTTGCACCGCAACATGTAGTTCATTTTATTTTTATGTCTAAGTGTTGTTTGATGTAGAACTCCTTACTCACCAGCATAGGATCAAAAGCATCAAGAACCCATTAATGAGAGCCATTAATATGACAGGGACCCCTTTTTGTTCAGAGGGAGAGCGAATATGAATGTAATATGAGTCCATGTGCCACACAAACCCAATCCCGCCACAAACTTTATTTCCATTACGGTACCCCGTATGAATTCAGTTAAGCCATAAAGTTGTGATACGCGAATATTCTATCGGCATTCACATCGAGATTCTCATCCATAAAACAGTAAGGTCTGAAATAGACCACAACCCTGTCCAAGTTGCATAGTAAATGCTAGAATCACCCAATAGGATTTATCCTGTTAACCCGTCTCGTCGGACAACTTAGATCCAAGTTGTTTCCATAGGGTAATGATGAAAAACAGTTATTAGTGAACCTGCCAGCGAAGCCCGAGTATAAGGCTCTGGGAACCATTGTAGAACGCATTGTTTCCAGAAAGCACTTAGAGATTTTTCAAATTCTGCAGATCGAGCAAGCCTATGTAATCGTGAGACCCATAGTTGTGATCCCCAATACTTGTTCTATTGCGGAATTTGTTGATAATCTAGAACGTACAATACCGAGAGATACATGAAGTCGAAGCTCTATCTCCAAAGATGCAACACCAAACGAGCCCTGTGACCCCCAAGTTGAGGTCATGGTTGATCTCAAGGGGAAGGTGGAGCAGGTCAAGCTCCTCGATCTCAACTTAGAAAATCAATTCTTGTTCCCCCAGATGAACATAGAGTTTTTCTGGAGTATTTCTCATGATGAGTTGCGGGGAATGAAGTTTGTGCCAAAGCTCGAATTTATCAACCTATTTAACTCAACTATCATGAACCTCAGGGACCTAATAGTGTTCGATACCACTGGTGAAGTTGCACGGTGCACCAAGTTCTTGATCAAAAAGGTGCACAACATAAGTCTTTGTTTGGAAATGACGTATACAATCCATGTCGAAGACATCCACCAGCTTATGGGACTGTTCCTCGAGGGCGAGGATGTTTCCAAAGGATTCCAGGGTCCCAGCAAACATGACAAAAAGAAAGGGGAGACCATCCTATATGAAAGGTTTCACATGCAGATGGGGGGGAGTGCACAACCAAAATATACCCGATACTACCTGAGATGGTTAGAACTAGATGCTACATCATAGCCAGTAAAGTCATGAGGTCATATTACAAGGGAGAATGCAAGTTGGATGCATTTGCAATGGTGGTTTTTTGTGCCAATGGCGTTGTATTCAATTGGTGTAATTACCTGTTGGAGGAACTAATCGTGGTTTGAGAGGAAGCCCAGGAGAAGGGATATACCTTCACATATGGATACATGTTTCTTGCATTCATAGTGCTCAAGTGGACACCACTCTCTGGAAGACCGTTGGCACTAGCAGATAAAGGGCACCTAGAAAATATGTTTGAGCCCTGGAATTCAAGAGCAGACTCGAAGAACACAAGCTTCAAAAACACAGTGTTCTCTAAGTGGTATAACGGTCTCATAGACACAACGCAGAGGTTGTGCATTCCACATGAGCTCCTCAAATGCAACACGAAGAACATAGCCTTCAGAATGAACCGACATGATATGTTTGTATGGATGAGGTATGCCAATATGGAGGACTTCCATTAAAGGATGTTTTTGTTCTACTTAGATGAGGAGGCATTCAACACAGAGGTAATGTCGTGGCCTAGAGTTAAATGCAATGCGCGTAAGTCAGGGATGCACTACATTTTCCCCACCAAGCTGTTGAAGAAGAAAGGTAAATAAGTAGGGGTAGGACTGAGATTAGGCTTAGAGGTGCATAAAAAAGAAGATATAGCACAGACGAAATCCAAAGAAGAGGAGGAGACACAACCATTAAAGATCAATAATATGACATTGTATATATTCCCGCAACTGTCAGAGCAATCCCTATTGATAGGTAAGGATTTTAATGAAATCCCAAGTGTTGCATTCATTACAGATCCCGTGTCCAAGAAGTTCAGAACAAGGGTCTTGCTGAGAAACATTCTGAATCCCCAACCCCTCTCATCCTCCATCCCCCGAACTCGCTTAGTGGTCCAAGTAGCCCCAATCATACATATTTAGGATGAACTTGAGCCTGACACCCATCCATCCACCATCTTCATCAAGAACCCTCCATCACCACCACAACCCCAATCGCCAACCCCAGAAACCACTAGTCCATCCCAAACCACTCATCCAGAGCCCATGCAGGTCGAACCCCCAGAACTACCTGAGCCCGAACTCCCAGAAACAATCCCAGAGTTACATGAGCAGAGACTAGAACTTCCTGGTCCAAATCCAGAAGTACTGGATCAAAGACTACAACTGACTAGCTCGAATCTTGACAACAAGGACTAGAAGATCATACCTTTTGGGAAGTAGAAGGACACTCAAATGGTAGAGGAGCCATAAGTTTAAATTCCCCATCACATTTCTTTAATGGCCAAGGTAGAGGGTTCCATGGGAAGCACAAATCCGGAAGCAGAGGCACACAAAGAGGAGGAGCTACCAGAGGTTCAAAAGGAACCAGAATCAACGTCAGGGAAAAGCACAACATCAACATAGGAGAAGATGGAGTTATTTATCCAAAACCCTCAGCAGTGCGCAGAGTTGTTGCAACTCTTCCTAGCCAAAATAGAGGTTCTGACACTCCTTCCATCAGCGTTTAGGTTGAGGCTTATCCCAGGACCACCCACAAGAGAGGAGGAGGTAGAGACTCCTTCATAACATTCAATAGCCATCAGACTTCCACTGCAAGTTCGAGCACGAAGGATGAAACCCATTCATCTGCTGACCTTGCACAGTGGCCAACAATGCACTAATTTGGAATGATCAGAGAATCAACTGATCAACTAGAGAAGAGGCTCCAACAGGCTGAGAGGTCTGCAGAGTTCGCAAGGGAGGAAGTGCTCATTGCACAAGTGTGCAGAAAATAAGAAGAACATGCAAATATCCAAGTCGAGCACATACTAGAAAGAGTTTAGGAAAGTCTTCTTAAAGCCTGGCCGAAAATATGAAAGGTCACACACCAACTGCTAGAAGCCAGTGATGCAAGAGAGTCGGAGCATCATATTGAACTGCTCCAAGGATCATGGTCATAATTGGCCATTCACACTGAGAATCTCGAAGTACAGTTGTGGAAAACTCAACAGGAAGCAGAGAATCAACCTTGAAAGCTACATGAGCAGATGGAGAAGCTGGTTCTAGAATGCAACAATGCACAAGCAACACTACCCAAGCACACAACTGAGTGCACACATCTTTTCATAGAAGTTAGTGATTGGATGGGCATCATCGCTAGGCACAACCAGACTTTAGAGGATGTACACACTAGAATCCAGGTGTTGAATGAAGAAGTTGTGGCTACAATGGATCCACTGGAGGAACAAAAAAAGTTTGATCAGAGTCAACAAGTGGACAATGAGTTGAATGCTCTCTTTGAGGTGAAATCTTTAGCTAAGAAGGAGTTTCATGAATTTCAACTTGTCATTCAGACAGTTTACATGCAAATGCACCAGGTCGATGCAACAACAGACTTAGAGTGGAAATCTTTGGTCGCATCCAAGACAAAGTAATGTATTACAGATGTGACCCAACAGTTCGTCATTGAGGCCTCACTCCTTGCCAAAAAATGGCAAGATAAAGTTGGAAGCTTTCAGGAAGTCAACAAGTGGACCTTGGAGTTGGTCCCAGAATTGGGCCCTTCGTTTGAAAAGGTAGAAGAAGAGAAAGCGCAAGAAGGAGAGCAAAGGAAAGAGGAAGAGGAGGATAATGGAAATCAATAGTTTATCCTAGAAGCTGTGAAAGAGCTGAGTACTTGAATCAAGGGCGAGACAAGGTTTGTGGTTGGAGCCTATTGGGCCCTTCGTTTTTGGATGAGAAGCTACGCAATAAGGACTATAATACCAGTTTTGGTTTAGCATGAGTTGCACAAGCTACAAAAGAAGTTGGACAACATAGCAAGGATAAGTAATAGAAATCAGTTGTGAAAAGGACAACACAATTCCAGCAAGGCAAAAGCAGTTGCAGCAGAACAATAAAGTATGCGAGGTATAAGCCAAAAGACACGAATCGAATTATATATATGGGATGAATATGATTGTAAAAGGGTTCAATCATGATTGTAAAAGGGTGGTTGTCTTCTTTTTGTTATCTATTGTTGAGAAGTTGGTTTTGAGCTCTAAAAATGTAATCTGTATATAGTTTTGGGTAAAAAGATCTCTGTGACATGGGTCTAGAGCGAGGAGTCTGTAATAGAGAACTAATTTGTATCTCTGAGGTTGTAACTGAGAAATATCTAAATATAATATATAAATAAGGATCCAAAATTCTTAAATATGTTGTGTCATTCTGTTTTTATGCTTCTGCATTGTATCTTTACAGTACTTCATTATGATTCATAAGTTCCATATGATGTTTCTGTGTATGAATGATTTTCAAAGACTAAGTAGCTTCAGTTCCTGCATGTATGAGATCAGATCTATTCTATAGATAGTTTTTCTTGCGCAATATCGGGATGAATCTTGAAGGTTATGTGAACCCACCTAAGTACTCTCCTTTCCCTTCCCTATCCTTTTGTCTTGGTTGCACTTCAGGTGAGACTTCTTATCTTCGAAGGAGATGAAAATGACAGGGCTCTAGACTACTCAGTACCTTTTGTTATTAACTTGAGAAGGACCCTCGTTTGATCAATATTGCGCCAACAGTGCATTCCCCTCTCCCTGATCTGTGTCCTTCTTATCTACCTTTTTTTGTGTATTCTTGCATGCCTTTTTCCTCCCTAGGAAGGTTATGGACCTATCCAATTCCTTCTTTCATATACACTCAGTTCAGTCTGAGCCTACTGGAAAAATGCACTCTGTGGTACTTTGGGCTGTCAGTTTTCTGTATCCTTAGCCAGACCCTCAATGCTTCCATTCATGGGGGTAGTTGATTTTTAAACCACCATTATTTATTCCATTAACTGTTTTTTTCCTTAGGATCCGAGTCTTATTATTTCAACAAGGATAATTTGGGTCATTTTGACATATTGAACCCTATCTATTGTTTCCTCACTCTTTCCTCTAGTTATATCATGGCTAGTACATCAAGGCTTCACCCCCACAGTCGGTTATTGGAAATATAAACAATAATACATTTACATTGTTCCCATGCCATAGCATGGTAATCATAATTTATGATTAATTACAAGCTCGGGGAAACAGGCGTATCATAACCCCCTCCCCCTTAAAAAGGAACATTGTCCTCAGTGTTCAACTACTTTAGAAATATTATTCCTCTTTCTTGGTCAGGTCTTTTCTAGAATCTTGTCTTTCATCACCTTCCTTCAATAATCTTGGACAACAAGCATATTAATAAAAATTTCATGCAGAAACATTTTATTTTTGTGCAAAATTCAAGAGGAAAATTTCAAATCTAGCACAATACTTATCTATGTTGTTCATGGATTCACGTCCACATGGTTGTCTTGTTATATTGGCTCACTATTTTTCCTAGTCATACCCATTGTGTGCATGATACCAAACAATATTTTATAATAATCATCAGAGTCTACTCTTCCTTGTGGTCACTCACCCTCTAGGCTCAGGATCATGCATCCCCTTCTCTGCTATACAGTCCCTCAAGAGATCCATATTTCCTTGCCAAGGATTTATTGCACATGAAGAGTTCTAAATACTTCACTGAGCCATACAGTCGAGGCATCCCTCAGAATTTCTCTGTCGAGGCATCCCTTCGGTTTGTGTTGCCATAACCAACATATTCTAGGGTGATCATGGATTACCACATGGCTCTCATGTCTCAATAGTAGCCTATTTCATTCTTTCAATCTTGACAACCTCCACCCGTCCTTCTTAGAAAAATATTTTTCATCTCACGTGTATCACCGATATACGTAAATTATGAGGTATTATCATCAATTTCAAGATCAATATTTTCTTGCAAATATGTCACCCACAGATTTCCAAATTTTTATTTTCAGATCTGTTCCGCACAGGAAGCAAATTCAAAAGTATGGGACTTTCCTTCCCATAGAAATTCAGTTCAAAAAGAAATTGGTGTTCCTTATGGGATTACAACACTGCCATATCTAAAACCATTCTCTTCCTACAATTTCAACATTCCCCAGCCAAACAAATTATTAGTTTTCATGCATATTATATTTTCAAAAATACTAACATTCCAAGTCATTTTCATCCATTCAAGGGTACAAAGTGTTATCAAATAAAATTGTTCAGGGCTGCAGGTGACAACCATGAGCACGGGAAAACAAGATAGTGTAGTTTGCAGCAGTCGAGAACCCTTGTGTAGTTCAATGTAACACTATCTCCAAGCACAGTTGGAAGGATTCCAAAGTTGGAAGGTGGATAAACCTTTGGAGGGTATGCTAAAATAGTCGGTGTGCCCAAATCAAAGATCTTGATCAGATCAATGACCACCAATCATTTTGGCGCAACAAGTTGTGTGAGTTTTAAAATACAAAGGCGAGCCAAAATACAAACCGCAGTATTGCAGGGAGGCCACGTGGCAGAAGATGGTGCATTTCGGGCCTGAAAGTGGTGTGGGTCCAAACCTATTTCGACATCCCCAAAATCCCGTGTGTGTATGATGTCATATCCAACAACGATAGGTGGTCACCCGCTAGTCATATATTCATGCTCAAATCCCGAGGAGGATTCAATTAATGAAAAAGGACCGATAGATGAAACCTAATCTTAGTCCATAAATTGGAAGCTTGGAAGATATGGCCGAGGAGACATAACTGTCAGCCCGAGGTACAAAAATGGATGGTTTCTTTTGCAGGCCCATATCGAGCTGAGTTTACGTATTTCAGGAGGAAACACGCATAGTCTAACAGAAGGATGCACAGATGAAAAGCCTTGAATGGGATGGCCAGATCACACTCCTGGAAGTTGTTGACTGATATGATTATAAATAGATCAATTCAATATTTTGTTAAGGTCGTCGAATGGTTGAGAAGAGCTCCATATTTTGTAATATTTTGATACCATAGTTGTTCTCTGGTTATGTATGAGACTTGAGACTTTCGCATTAATAGAATTCAGTTTCTTTCATCATCTTGTTTAATCTGTGCTAAAACACTCTTGCATGGAGGATCCAAATGAGGGTTGTAGTTGTATTGTAATGTAGGTTTGATTATAGTACTGTTGTGATCTGTTTTAGTATTTTCTTTGTTACCTTGTTTCCTCTTGTGCTGAAATGCTCATGCATGGAGGATCCAAATGAGTTTTTGTACTCACATAGTAATGGAGGTTTGATTACTATGTTGTTGTGATATATTTCTGTGTCTGAAACTTAATTTCAAGAGTGCTCTTGTGCCTGATTTTTTCTTCACCTAGTTGCTTCAAGGTCGGATGCTCATGGAAGACTTGTCCACCCTTCTCATTGAGTATTCCCCCTTCTCACTTTTAACCTTAAACCACTAACTGAAGTTAATGAAAACCTCATTTCCCTATGCATTGCTTGTCCAGTTTCTGTGTTAAAATGTTCTTGTGCTAAGCTTTGTCCATTTGAACTCCATTCATAAAATCACCTCCACAAAAAATTTGATGGGTACTGGGCTTATCCTCTTGGAATCTAAGGGTGACTCTCAGTGCCAACATTATTGGTGTCATTTTTGGGGAAGGAATTGAAGACATTTACCTGGGATTGAATGACAAATAAATTTTGATTCTGAAGGTGCATAAAAAATCAGTACCCTGAAGATTGCAACTTGCACCTGGAAACTCCACTATTTCAATTGTGGCTCCTAAAGGCAGACACACAAGGTATACTCCACAAATGCCTCTATAAACACCTGAAGATGACCCAAAAAATATTATCAATAAAAGAAAAACCTCACAAGAAGGGATTTCAACTACTATTCCAGGTGATTTTGGTAATTTACATTATTCTTCTTTTAAAACTCCAGTAGTTATATTTAATTCTTCTTTTATACCATCTGCTGGAGTTTACAAAATTTTATATTTTGAAAGATTTCTTGTTTAACTCCCCCCTTCTAGTCTTCATTTAGAAGGATAAATCTTTCAAACCCCTGTTTCCCCTAATATTGTAAAGTGGTTTAGACCCAAAAGCTTAAAATATTTTCCCACTTTGGGTTTTCCTACTCCTTCTCCTATCAAAGTCATTGTATCTAAAGAGGGGGAAACTTATTTTTCCTTGAACCCCATGTCATTCCCCTACACACTTAGTCATTTCCCCTTTCCCCTAGAAACACATGAACAGTCCTACCTATCCAAACTCAATCTCCCCCTTGTTCTCCTACAATTCACATCCCAATGGCAGGTGCTAATATTCCTAGAAACAGGATGGATTCCATAATTGCTGCTAGATATGCCCTTCTTGTTTTACCACAACCTATGAATTCCCTCCTAGTTGGAGATTACCTCAAGTACATGCCTAAGTTCATAGGGGAGGAAGACATAATTGTAGAAGAACACCTTTCAACTTTTTATAGTTATGCAAATAATCTGAACATTGAAAATGAATATGTGTGGATGAGAGTTTGTGTACAGAGCATTGATAGTGAGGCTAGGAAATGGTTTAAGGGTTTGAATCCTAGATCTATTGTAGTGATTGAGGCTCTGGATGATTCTCTTGAGCATTGAGGGGATAAAAAGGATTTTCTTTATTATATTAAAGAGTTTGGGTCACTTAAGAGGAAAGAGGGGGAATCTGTTTCAGACTTCTCAAAAAGATTTAATAAGATGTATAATAATATTCCCACTAAAATAAATCCTATAGAAATATCTTCCGAGATTACTTATGCTAGTGCTTTTGACCCTGAGTTTTTCCTCTTGTTGAGAGAAAGAAGAGATACCTATTTAGCTCATATGAAAGATGAAACCGTTGAAGTAGAGTCTAATATATTGATAGCTAACAAACTTAGAAGTAAAGTCGATAGAGACAAAAGAAAAGTTAGGAATAAATATTCAACCTCTGATTCCTCTACTGCCTACCCGCAAGTGGATGAATTGACAAAATTGGTAAAATCATTTTCTGCAGAAATGGAGAAATTGAAATTTAAAGGAAAGCATAGATATAGGAACCCCTAGAATGAAGGTAGTAGGGGTAATCTTATAAGACCCAATAATTCCCCTCAAATTATCCAAAGAGATCAAAGAAATAGGGATAGGGACGATCAAATAATCCAAGCCCCTCTCCAAAATAACCTTATTACTGATGAAGAAGGAGAGGAAGAAGATGTAGATCCTGAAATGCACTGTCTTGGTGACACCTCTTCATCCCCTCATTTAACTCAATCTGAATATGAAGAGGCTCTCATGGGTAGCCAACTAAATGAGCTAAGAAAAGAGGAAAGGACCAGTGGCAATCCAAATAGATACAACCTAAGGTCCAAGAAGAAAGAGGGAGAGCCTGACATTCCTGATCATCCTACTAGAATAGTAAATCCTGCTAAAGATGTGGCAGTTAGACACAAAGAAAAAGAGGCACAAAACCCTTAGGAAGTGGTTAAGAGCAGGGAAAAGTGAATCAAGCAGCGCATGACACAAAAGAGAATCTCACGACCCTAACTGTGTAGGGTGTAGAGGAAATTTTTCGAACAGAGGCATAGATAATAAAGGATGTTAGGAAAATAATGGACACCTCCCAAAATTTCATAGAGGCATGGAGGAGTGCACAATAGGCCTGAGTGGTTCTTGAGGAGCCACATGTGAGTGTTGGGGGTCTGTTGGATGGGCATTTGGATAAGAGTGTTCATGAAAATAATAAGTATGGAGGATATGCATAACAGAAGAAGAAATAAGAAAAGGTAGGAGTGGAGTGCACAACAAAGCCACATTTGGACTCGAGAGTCTGCAGTAGAGGCACATGTAGTATTGTACTGCGTAGTAAGAACATACTTAGCCGAGAAGAAAGCAGAGAATAGAAAAAGAAGTTGAAAGGAAGGATATAAGTTCGGCATGCCAAAAGAAGAAAGAAATGAAAAAGCATGAGGAACAACATTCGAGAGTGCAAAATCAAAATGAAGAAGTAAAAGCAAGAAAAGAAATCCCAAACAACAAGTCAACACGAGTTTTCATGAGTCGGAAAAATATTTAATTGGGTTTTTGGGATAAGAAAAGTAGGGTTTTGAGCCCTATAATTTATGTGTAAATATGTAATGGGTTGGCAAGATTAGGGGTTCTTCTGTTTTGTTCTGAGGTTAGTCTGGGAGAAGAGTGAGAGAATAGACTAAGAATGAACGAGTCTATGTTTGAATGTTAGGGAGAAGTTTTAGAGAGAAAGGCTAGCACTGTAGAGAGGCCATGAAAAATGGAGAGAAATATAACATGATATATATATTGTAAGCGCAGTGTGCAAGCCTGAGATTATTACAACAAGAATAATAAAGAAGTTGTCCATTGTGGACGTATCCCAAATTTGGGTGAACCACGCTTACTACTGTGTCTACTTGTATTTTATGTGATTCATCATGAATATTCTCTTTATGCATGTTATATTAGATTTGTTTCTTACATGATCATTTTGAAATAGGTATGAATGTTACAGTAGATGGTTTATGTTGCAATATGCAGTATAATGGTACTATATAACTAAATTCACTAAGTAACCAAGAAATAACAAACACAATATAATGTGCACTAAACAAATAAGTAAGAATGATTAAGATGATCACCTCCCATTCCATCACTACTGTAGAAACTTGTTGCCTACAACCCCAATAGTTGACTCGAGTGAGACTTCACTTGCATCCAAGGGATGTCGAAAGCGCTGGTGTCTGAAGGTTTTGTTGGTTAAAATAAGTTGAACCTAGGGTTTTATAACTGTGTTCCAACACATGTCTAGGAGATAAAGGAGTACAAAGAAATAATATAATACCTAAAGTAAGAAGTAAAGTGATACAAAGGTGACAAGACCACTATCATAGAATTCATAGCCCATTCCTTTAACTTGTAAGAGATGAGAACAACCTTGAGGCGATTGTATGCAAGCCTAAAATAATTTCATGACTTGTCTACACAATTTCTTATATCATTAGACATGGTCAAGGAAAATAAATTTTTGTTGCATGGAGTTAATATGTCTATGGACAAGCCAAAGAAGTGGAAATAAAAATATAAAACATACCCCCAAACTTGTCAAAGAAGACAGAAAGAGAGAACCATGTCAACTATGCATCTCTAGCTAACTACCAAACAACATGACCTACACTTTAAAATGATATATTTTCATCGATTAGAAATTGCAAATGTCTACACACAGTTGGCACTAAGAGGATGATTGGATGATTCCAGTTACCACAATTTGGAGATAAGGTTTCACCAAGGATCATAGAAGAAGTTTTAGTAGAGTTACAAGAACATGTCAATAATAGAGGAATTATAATTGGGATGGTCACTAGAATCACTAAAGGCATATTAAAAGAGTATATAGATGGGCCCTCTATATATATAATTATGATCAATTCCTTTTTGAGCACACTAAAAAGAGATATGGGCCCTATGTCCAAAATGAAAAATATTATGAAGTCTCAAGATATCCAACATGAGGTTTGGGTGGATTATATTCAAGATAATTAACAAGGCCAATTATAGTATCTCACAAATAATGTACAGTTTCCTAAAGTTTAGTAAAATGAAAAAAATAGAGTGAGTCAAAAGGTTGTATCTATCAAAGGGAATGTAAGAAATACCAAGAAGTAGTTGCAACCTATAGACTATATATGTCCAGAAGCACCTTATATCAAGGGCTCTTACATTTTTGTAATTTTGAGAATTAATTCAAAAAATTTAATCAGGAGAATCCATAAAGGCCATTTTTTGAATAGGATCAATGGTGTTGTGTGATGGATTCTCTATAAACTATTTCTATTTTTAGTATTGTTTATTATACAACTATAAGGCTATATTTTTCATGTGATAACTATTCTTCAGTGAATTTTATGTCTATTACCTAAAATTGCTTCCAAATCAAGTCATAACCACCATCGACTCAAGCGAGGATGGCATAAAGACGCCCAGTCTTGGCTAAACTATTGGGGAATCATGGAAGAAACCATCTTGCAGAATAAAGATACTATTAAAAAAAACATCAAATCAAAATTTAAGGAAAAAATGTGGCGTGATAAAGAGTTGGAGGAAAAAGGAATTAAGGTATTATAAAGATGTAATCAACCCTAATCTAGAATATCAAAATTATCTATATGTTTTTACAAGTGTAAAGAAAAAAATAACCGTTGCTAAGATAAGAACAAATTCTCACGAGCTCCATAGTGAAACTGGGCATTGGTCAATTCCTAAAACACCATGGGATGAAAGAGTGTGTCACCATTGTGAGACTAAGTAGGTTGAAGATGAAAAACACTTTCTCTTAGATTGTCCAGCCTATACCCATATTAGATCTCATTTTCAAAATATTGATCACACTACCAACCTTCCTAACCTCTTAACTCAACAAAAGTATGGTGATCTTGGAAAGCTTCTCTTAATGCTTTTCAAGCATAGAAAAAAAATTCTAAAGAATCACAAGTAATCACTTACCCTTCTAAGGTCTGATAGATCAATTAGGTCTTAGTGGACGTTAATCATCATCATCATCATCATCATCATCATCATGTTTATTGTTCTAATATGATAGGTATATGGTCGTGAATTGTTTCTTGTTATAGACTACTCAGTTTACATTCATCATTCATGTTTATATGTTTTTTATTTTTCTCTAACAACTATCCTTTTATGAAGTGTAGGTAGAAATATATAACTTGCCTTCTATGTAGTTAGTTAGTTTTTCTCTTAGCTAGGTTAGTTTTGAATAATTGAATTTTTTCACTTAGAGTAGCTGCATATTGCATTCCATCAAGAAACCCCATTGTTTTTAAGTAATTGTTTCTAGGAAAAAATCTGAATCGGTCTCTTATCCCAAATGATGTGAGCTTTAATTGGTATTTTATATTGGGGAGAACCCATGTTTGTTGTAGGGAATTTTTCCCACATTAATAGAAACTAGATCTAGGAGGAGGGCTTGAGTTGTATGGTTGTTATAAATACCTAATATTCACATGATCAAACCTATACAAATTCAACCCGTGAAACTTATCCTAAACATTTTCATACTAATGGTGACAATACCTAGTTAGAAACTACTTTCAAAGACACTTATCCCATTTTCAAAACCCCTAAGTCACCTCATAAAAAATGGTACATTTTTCCTAAAACTAAAGTCCACACTTTAAATCATCTCACTTAGGCATTCACTCAAAATATTGGGGATATACATGTAGCATCTCTTTTTCATAGATGGGGGATAACTCATAATATGTGTATTGAAACTCCTCAATGCATTCCGGTTGATTCCATAAAATAATTGGTATAACTTACCTTGGAATAAATTTCCTAAGATTTGGATCAAAACCCTCCATCATCCCCATCTTCACTTCAATCTCCTCATTCTCCTAAACCTAAATTAAATAAAATAGCCAATGAAATTATAAAAATATTTATAGCTTATCAAATGGAAGATAACCAACTCACATACATGGTTGGATGTCCAAAAGTACCTTAAACTTGAGAAGGGAGTATCTTGATTTACCCAAACATTTCGAGAGCATATTACCCAAGTTCGATCTAGAAAAGTCGCATGTTCCCGAAGATAACATAAAAAAATTATCCCTTGCTTTAAGGTTGATGAGTGCCAAACATGAATACATGGTATGTAAAATATTACCCTACACCTTTGAGAAAAAAACATATACATGGTATTATAGTTTACCAATAGGCTCCATCACAGGCTAGGATGATTTCAAGAAGGATTTTATTAGTAAATTTGGTGAAGAGAAAACTCCAACTACTCTTTTAAAAGAGATAATAGCCATTAAAATGGAGGAGAAATAAAGAATCATATATTTCAACCCACACATCACCACTATAATTTATGAATAAATTCTCTTAATTCCCAACCAGCCAAGGGAGTAGTGGTGGTTACACATTTTACTTTCATGCATTTATTTACATGTTTTTCAAAACGAATGGTAAGACCATCCTAGAATTTTTTTTTTAGGAATCCAAGAAGGTGGAGAACGAAATCATCACCCTAGTAGGGAACCCAAGAGCAGAGGATAATAATACCATGATTGCAGGAAAGAAAATTTTGTTATTTAACAAACCTACAAAAAAATAACCCAATGATATCGAAGGTGTAATTAAGATGGTCAAGAAGTTATCCAATGAAGTTGTTGACCTAAAAATTAATTCTAGAGAATGAAAATCCAACCAAAAATTGTTTAGACCCTTTCATAGAAAAAACAACAACTAACCCAAACTCCCAGAATGCTCAAATATGAATTTAAATATAGAGGAGGTGGGGATGGAAAAATTTTGTATCTACCATAAATCTAATCATTATAAAAAGACCTATCTCGAGTGGATCAACTCTATCACTATAGTTATAAACTAGTTACTTGATCAACATTTTCTTTCTAATAAGATAGCCCAAGAGGTTGACATTGAGGAAAATACTAAAAAAGGGGACACATATGGTGAAGCTACCATGTTCCTTTGGGATTGGGAAACATTCTTTGATAATGATGCAGTATGATAGATATGAGTAAGATATTTATAGGCCACCCAACCTACCCAAAAGAACTATAGTTTAAGAAGAAAGGGACATGTAACTAATGCTACCATTTCGAATAAACCTACTCCAACATTCATAAATATTACACCACCCACCCATATTTTGGGTAATACTACTTCCCCTCAATCCAAATCATCTACCAGTGTTTCCTAATCTAGGAGGGCCTTAGTAAATATCCCAACTACACAAGCTATGAGTACAATGCTATTGAATACATGAAGAAAACTAAAGCCAATATTTCCATTTATGACATGTGTACCTTACAAACCCAAAGAATTAAATCATCCAACTTATTTAATCAAGAGACTCCATTTTTCCAATAGAAAGGAACTTGTCTTCGTGCATTGGAGAAACAAATTATTGCATTGGTAATCATGAAAAGTTGAGATATGAAAATTGTCTTAAGTGGAAATTAACCTATATGCTATACATGTCTATAAGACATTAAGGCATCTTATTTAGAAAATAAAGTATTACTACTATTGAATTTAAATATACAACCATTAGGGTTGCAGAAAACTCATCACAAATGTTGATTTTACTCTCTTATCACCTGCCATAATTTTCTAACAATTTTCCACCATAATCTACTAGTCCTAACACATCTCTTGGGTGGAGTTTTTGCAAGTTTTGGTGTCTGATTTTTCTGATGTAACAACTTGTTTTCAACATCCATAAGGCTGCAAATAAATATTTGCAATACTTGTCTATAACAGCCTTACATTGATGCTAAATTATATGCTTTATTACTTGAGTTGTACTTGTGTTCACTAGCTCATCTATTGCATCATTTGTTAGAGTTTAGGTATCTTGTTTAGCAGCTCTAATAGTCAATTATTTGCTGATATATATATATATATATATATATATATATATATATATAGAGAGAGAGAGAGAGAGAGAGAGAGAGAGAGAGAGATTTGACTGCTGCAAATAGGTAAAACAAGATTAACTTGATTTTACACTTAACATATATCTTGTATACTTGGTGTTTCTTGTGTCAAGGGAAGGTATCAGCATTTGTAGGTACTTAAACTTCTTGGAAACTATTAACCATTACTGCAACTCATTTACAATATACTTTTCATATAGAAACGTGACCTATAGGGGCATCCACTAATAAGTATCACTTTCCATTTCATTTTCTCCTAGGGTCACCTAGGATTCCCCCCTTGAGGTGATCACTTCATGTCTAAATTGATGGGAGTACCTATTTGAGGTGAAAGTGGGTAGGTATTCTTCTAGTTGTTGTCGTCTTGTGGTTTGGGTCGGGATTTTCCCAACCTACATTTTGTGCGATAATATTTTGGCGTCATTGCTAAGGGGATAAATTGTTTTCCCAACCTACATTTTGTGTGATAAAATCAGGGATAACACAATCTAAAGTCCCAAGAGTATGGATCAAAATAAAAGACAAGTGGGAGGGTCCAACCGAAACTCCATGAAAAAATATCAAAGCACACAAGGTACCCCTTTTCTATAATTTGTCATATGGTGACATGGACATAATCGAATACCAAGTATGGGTTGCCGTAGAAGAGGACATTTGGGAAGAAACAAAGAAACAGGTAGAACAACATCAGAAAGTATAGGCACAATTAACCCAATTGCAGTATCTCTTCGAAGGATCCAGAATAACACCAAAGTGCAAATTAGAGGAAGGGCCATCCACGAGTCCGGTGGAGGAAGGGCCATCGAAAAGTTAAGGGACTTTCAGAATATCCTTCAATAACATTTAGGACCATTTTAAGATGAAGCACTAAGGGTGATAAGTGAGTTGGAAACTGTGCAGGGAAAAGTGAAGCAAGTAGCACATGACACAAAAGAGAATCTCACGACCCTGAATGTGCAGGGTGTATAGGAAATTTTGGGAACATAGGAATAAATAATAAAGGATGTTACGTAAACAAATGACGCCTCCCAAAAGTTCATAGAGGCATGGAGTAGTGTGCAACAAGTGTGAGTGGCTCTTTACGAGCCACAGGTGAGTGTTGGGGGTCTATTAGATAGGCATTTTAGATAAGAGTGTTCATGAAAATCCTAATTATGGAGGATATGAAAAACATAAGAAGAAATAAAACAAGGTAGGAGAAAAGTGCACAATGGAGTGCATAGCAAAGGAACATTTCAACTCAGGAGTGTGCAGTAGAATCACATACAGGATTGGAGTGCGCAGTAAGGACATACTTAGTCAAGAATAAAGAAGGAGAATAAAGGAGAGAATAGAGCAAGAGTAGAAATCAGGTGAACAGGAAGGATAGAAGTTCGACGTGACAAAAGTAGAAAATACATGCAAAAGCATGAGGAAAATCATTCGGGAGTGAAAATCAACATGAAGATGTAAAATCAGGAAAAGAAATCCCAAACAACAAGTCAACACGAGTTGTCATGAGTCGGAAAAATATGTAATTTGGTTTTTGGGATAAGAAAAGTAGGGTTTTGAGACCTAGAATTTACGTGTAAATATCTAATGGGTTGGGAATATTAGGGTTTCTTATATTCTGTTCTAAGGTCATTCTAAGAGAAGAGTGAGAGAATAGACTAAGAATGAACGGGTCTATTTTTTAATGTTATGGAGAAGTTGCAGAGAGAAAGGATTGCACTGCAGAGAGGCCATGCGATATGGAGAGAAATATAGCATGATTTATATATTGTAAGCACAGTGCACAAGCTTGAGATGATTACAACAATAATAATAAAGAAGTAAGCCATTGTGGACATAGTCCAAATTTGGGTGAACCACGTTAAATACTATGTCTACTTGTCTTTTATGTGATTGATCATGAATATTCTCTTTATGCATGTTAGATTAGAATTGTTTCTTACACAATCACTGTGCAATAGGTATGAATGTTACAATAGATGGTTTATGTTGAAATATGCATTGTAATGGTACTATATAAGTAAATTCGCTAAGTAACCAAGAAATATCAAAGAAAGGATAATGCGCACTAAAACAAAAGTAAGAATGATTAAGATGATCACCTCCCATTCCCTCACTACTGTAGGAACTTGGTTACTATAGCCCCAATAGTTGACTCGAGTGAGAATTCACTTGCATGAAAATGATGTCGAAAGGCCCGGTGTCTGAAGGTTTTGTTGGTTAAAATAACTTTATTCTAGGGTCTTATAACCATGTTCCAACAAATGGCTAGGAGATCAAGTAGTACAAAGAAAGAATCCAAGACCTAGAGTAAGAAGTAAAGTGAAACAAAGGTGACAAGACCATTATCATATAATTCAGATTATGTTCCTTCAACTTGCAGGAGATGAGATAAACCTTGAGGCAATTGTATGGAAGCCTAAAATAATTCGATGACTTGTCTACACAATTTCTTACATTGTTAGACATGGTCAAGGATAATACAATGTTGTTGTATGGAGTTAATATCTCTATGGATAGTACAAAGAAGTGGAAATAAAAATATAAAACACACCCCCAAACTTTCCAAAGATGACAGAAAGAGAGAACCATCTCAACTATGCAGCTCTAGCTAACTTCCAAACAACATGAACTACACTTAAAAATGATATATTTTCATCGATTAGGAATTTCAAATTTCTACACACAGTTGGCACTAAGAGGATGATTGGATGATTCCAGTTACCATATTTTGGAGATAAGGGTTCATCAAGTCTCATAGACGAATTTTTGGTAGAGTTATAAGAACATATCAATACTAGAGGAATTATAATTGGGATGGTCACTAGAATCACTAAAGGCATATTAAAAGAGTATATAGTTGGGCCCTCTAGAGATATAAGTATGATCAATTCCTTTTTGAGCACACTAAAAAGAGATATGGGCCCTATGTCCAAAAAAAAATATCTTATGAAGTATCTTTAGAACAATTGGTTTTTATTTGAGTATTAGAAATATCTTCCCAACATGAGGTTTGGGTGGCTTATATTCAAGATAAATAACAAGGCCAATTATAGTCTCTTGCAAATAATCTATAGTTTCCTAAAGTTTAGTAAATGAAAAAATAGAGTGAGTCAAAAGTTTGTAGCTATCAAAGGGAATGTAAGAAATACCAAGAAGCAGTTTCAACCTATAGACTATATATGTCCAGAATCACCTTATATCAAGGGCTCTTGCATTTTTGTAATTTTGAGAATTAATTCAAGAAATTTAACACGGAGAATCCATGAAGGCCATTTTTTGAATAGAATCAATGGTGTTGTGTGATGGATTATCTATGAACTATTTCTATTGTTAGTACTGTCTATTATACAACTATAAGGCTATATTTTTCATGCGATGACTATTCTTCAGTGAATTTAATGTTTATTACACTCATGTTTCTCATATGATGTTTATTGTTCTAAGATGGTAGGTATATGGTTGTGAACGGTTTCTTGTTATAGACTACTCAATTTACATTCATCATTCATGTTTATATATTTGTTCTTTTTCTCTAACAACAATTTTTTTATGAAGTGTAGGTAGAAATATATAACTTCCCTTCTATATAGTTAGTTAGTTTTTGTATTAGCTACGTTAGTTTAGAATAATTGGTTGTTTTCACTTAGAGTAATTGCATATTTCATTCCATTAACAAACCCCATTGTTTTTAAGTAATGGTTTCTAGGACAAAATCTGAATGGGTCTCTTATCCCAATTGATGTGAGGTTTAATTGGGACTTCATATTGGGAAGAACTCATGTTTGTTGTAGGGAATTTTTACCACATTAATATAAACTAGATATAGAAGGAGGGGTTCAATTGTATGGCTGTTAGAAATACCTAATATTCACATGATCAAACCTATACAACTTCAACCCATGAAACTTAGCCCATACATTTCCATACTAAAGGTGACAATACCTAGTTAGAAACTGCTTTCAAAGACACTTATCCCATTTTCAAAACCCCTAATTTAACTCCTAAAAAATTGTACATTGTTCCCAAAACTAAATTCCACACTTTACATCATCTCACTTAGGAATTCACACAAAATATAGGGGATATACCTATAGCATATCTTTTTCCTAGATGGGGGATAGCTCATAATATGTGTATTGAAACTCCTCAATACATTCTGGTTGATTCCATAGAAGAATTGGTATAACTTACCTTGCAAGAAATTTCCCAAGATTTGGATCAAAACCCTCCATTTCCCTCATCTTCACCTCCATATTCTCATTCTTCTAAACCTAAATTAAATGAAATAGCCAATGAAATTATAAAACTATTTATAGTTTATCAAATGGATGATAACCAACTCACATACCTGGTTGGAAGTCCCAAAGTACCTTAAACTTGAGAAGGGAGTTTCATGATTTACCCAAACATCCCGAGAGAATCTTACTCATGTTCGATCTAGAAAAGTCACATGTTCTCGAAGATGACATAAAAAAAATCTCCCTTTCTTTAAGGTTGATGAATGGAAAACATGAAGACATTGTATGTAGAATATTACCCTACACCTTTTAGAACAAAGAATATACCTTGTATTATAGTTTACCAATAGGCTCCATCAAAGGCTAAGATGATTTCAAGAAGGATTTTATTAGTAAATTTGGTGAAGAGAAAACTCCAACTACTCTTTTAAAAGAGATAATAGCCATTAAAATGGAGGAGAAAGAAAGAATCAAATATTTCAACCCACACTTCACCACTATAATTTATGAATAAATTATTATTAACGCCAAACCAACGAAGGGAGTAGTGGTAGTAACACATTTTCCTTCCATGCATATATTTCCATGTTTTTCAAAAGGAATGATAATACCACTTTGGAATTTTTTTTTGAGGAAGCCAAGAGGGTGGAGAAATAAATTCTCACCCTAGTACGAAACTCGAGAGGAGAGGACAATAACACCATGAATGTAGGAAAGAAACTTTTTTTGTTCAACAAACCTACTGAAAAATAACCCAATGATTTAGAAGTTGTAATTAAGATGGTCAAGAAGTTATCCAATGAAGTTGTTGACCTCAAAAAAATTTCTAGGGAATGAAAATCCAACCAAAACTTGTTTAGACCCTTTCATAGAAAAAACAACAACTAATCCAAACTACTAGAATGCTCAAATATGAATTTAAATCTAGAGGAGGTGGGGATGGAATTTTTTTTTACCTACCATAAATCTAATCATTCTAAAAAGACCTATCTCCAGCGGATCAACTCTATGACTATAGTTATAAACTAGTTAGTTGATCAACAATTTCTTTCTAATAAGATAGCCCAAGATGTTGACATTGAGGAAACTACTAAAAAAGGGGACACAATTGGGGAAGATACCATGTTCCTTTGGGATTGGGAAACATGCTTTGATAACGATGTAGTATGATAGATATTAGTAAGATATTTATAGGCCACCCAACCTACCCAAAAGAACTATATTTAAGAAGAAAATGACCTATAACTAATGCTATCATTCTGACTAAACATACTCCAACATTCATAAATGTTACACCACCCACCCAGATTCAGGATAATACTACTTCCCCTCAATCCAAATCCTCTACGAGTGTTTCCTAATCTAGAAGGGCCTTAGTGAATAGCCCAACTACACAAGCTATGAGTACAATGCTATTGAATACATGAAGACAAATAAATCCAATGTTTCCATGTATGACATTTGTACCTTACCCCAAGAAAGAGATTTTATTTTGAATACCTTCAAATCTCTTCCCAATCCATAGTAAAAAACCATAACCACTCTAGAAAGTCAACACAAGCCCACTAAAAATAGATCAAAATTTGAAAACAAACAAGAGGATAAAGTAGCACATAGATCTAACATTAATGCAACTAAAATAGACATGCATTTAAATCACATATGCCCCTATTCTTACCAAATTTTGAAATACACAACTATAATGTGCATAATTGTTTAGTAGATTCATGAGAATCATCTAAGGTAATTTTTTTATTTCGTTTCTCAAAGAATAAATGTTGTTTCTTGAGTCAAACCTCCACATGTATTTCCACATAGGTTTAGTGGCAGGAATGTGTTCATAGTCTTAAGAACGCGTGTGCGGTCCTAATAACGTGCACACATTCTTACTAATAAAACTATATAAAGGGGCCGAGTGCGATTTGTTCCCATTGTGCACAAATTGCACTCCCATTTCTCTCATTTGGGAAAATGTAATGGAGCTAGAGAGGAGGAAAAAAGGGAGGAGGGGGCCATCGTATCCAGGTATGTTACATTTTTCTTAATTTTAATCCAAATTAGTATTTTTCTCCCAATAATCTAAATTAAAAAAAATTGTAATTTTTAATTTATAAAAAAAATGAACCTAATTTACATGCCATGGATTTTAAATTGTAGCATATATAATACAATGGATCTCCAATATGATTTAAACCACTTAGAATAAAACTAAAAATATCAAAACCCCAACCCACCACCACCACACAATGTAAACACTTAAATTGATGAGGGGTTGGTAATATTACGAACCCTTGAGGAACAATTAAGGGAGACTAAAGAGCCTAGCAGAGTCTTCTTGTCCACTTCTTTGGACATCATTGTGAATTCCATTGCAAGTGACCAAGGGAGATTGACCTCTATTATGATTATAGGGAACGAATGTATGAGTACTATAGAACTAGTTTGGAAATAAACCAAGTCAAAGAACTAGGCATTTAAAAACAAATATTGTCTATTTTTAGGGATCCTAGAAATGGACAAGAAATACCATTGAACAAGAAACACATCTCTATTGACTGGTGCATCCATACACAAATTATTCATAACTGGATGGATAAGTGGTATATGGTTTTTGATAAACCTCCCTACAATAACAGTGAGATGCCCCACCTTGCTTTTCTGGTGAATCATGAGAGAACATTGCTCTGAGGACCACCTAGGGTTCCATATTTGAAGCATCTCAGCTACAGCTATGGCATTCATGGGAGGAGTGGATCTCCCACCCCCTCCTTCAAGTGAAGCCTCCTTTCAAAAGCTCATGGTTTCCCAAGGCAAGAAGCTCCCCCCAGTCGCTCCCCCTAGCTTTTTTAAGAAGCTTGACTCGATCCCTGAGATTGAATTACCTCTTGACCATCCTATGTGAGTAGCAATCTCCCTGTCCAATCGTGGATTGGTAGGGAAATTCATGGGCCGTTGGCCATATTCCAAAACTACAGATAACTAGATCCAAAAGAATTGGTGTCCGTTGATCCAAAACAACGTAACCTGCTATGCGGTGGGAAGAGGATTCTTCATCTTCGAATTCATCTCTGAGGAAGATAGAGAACTCATCTTCAGGAATGACCCATATTTTATGGGAACTCAAGGGCTATATCTGAACTATTGGATGCCTTTCTTTGATCTTGCGGTGGAAGTGCCCAAGGATGTCCCAGTCTGGGTCAAATTACCCAATCTCCCAATCCATTACTGGAACCCCAACTCCCTCCAAGAAATAGGGAATGGTTTAGGGAAATACATCGACAGAGAAGACCCTAAAGATCAATACTCTTATGCACGCATCTGCGTGGAAGTGGGTCTAGAGGTTGGCCTTCCGGAGGCAATCAAGCTAAAAGTTGGAGAATGGAAACACTACCAGAAGCTCGACTACGAAAAGCTACCATTCAAGTGTAGGGGATGCCATGAATATGACCACTTTCAATGAAACTGCCTCAAAAACCAAAACGAGGAGAAGGAAGATGGAGAAGGATGGCAACAACCCAGAAAAGGAAGAGCACAAGCCAAGACAAAAGGACCACGGAATGAAAAGACAATTCCTCCACAATCCAAGGAGCAAGGAAATCGACCAGAAGCAGTGATAGAGAACAACTTCATATTACTAGAACAAGAACAATCGGAGAAAACGGTAGACGAAGATCCAAAGGAAGCCCAACCAATTGAAGAAGAAACACCAGCAAAGACGCCCACAGGAACCCGAGTGGCTGAAAGGGAAGAAGGGCATGGAAATACGGTCATTGAGAAGGAGAGAGGCCCATACATGGAATCTGGAGAAGTCTCCCTAGACAGTGACTATGAGGGCACTAGTGACTCCATTGTCACCCCTAAAAAAGCAAGCAGAGGAAGGAAATCCAAGAAAGAAGAAAGGGAAAATGAGACATAGAAAGACGTTCTCAGTGGCTCGCAACCAACAATTAGATAGTTGATAAATGTCAGAACAACAAGGAAACACTCCAAGGCTCATCGAGGATCCCATACCCCCCGACCAAGTAAATAATGAAGCTAACATCCTAGAATTGTAGGGGTTTCGGCAACAGAATAAAGGAAGAAGCCCTCAAGGATATAATCAAAATGTCAAAGACCGAGATCCTTCTAATCCAGGAAACCAAGATGGAGGAACAAGACTTTCTCCAAGCATCAAAATCCCTCTAGAAGAAATTCCAATGAATAGAAGTAAGCGCAAGAGGCTCCTTAGGAGGTCTGGGAACCCTCTGGGACACCATGAAGTATGATCTAATCAGAATAGAAACAGGCATGCACTGGATCTACACTAGTCTATTACACAAAGAAACGGGTCGGCTGGTAAGCCTCTTCAACCTCTATGTCTTGGTCATGTTGAATGAAAAAAGGAACTGTTGGGATTCGATTAAAGATTTTCGACTCTCAAACGACTTAGAAAACATCATAATTGGGGGGGATCTTAATGTAACTTTAGAAGTGGTTGAGAAGAAAGGAGGGTCCATTGTGAGAGACCCAGCAAGAGAATGGGTAGAAGACATCATGTCAGAATGGGAGTTGGAGGATGCCAAACCAACTAAGTAGAAATACACGTGGTCAAACAAGAGAGTAGGACCAGGGCATATTGCTTCTAGGTTAGACATGTTTTTAGTCCAATGCTCCTTTATGCTCCTGGGCCTCACACGCTCAACTTCTATCCTCCCACACAGTGTGTCATATCATAAGAAAATCTTGTTAGAGGTTACACATGAGAGGAATCTTGGGCCCATCTCATTCAGATTTAGCCCAGCCTGGCTACAATATGAAGAATTCAAGGACCTGGTTACCAAGATTTGGAATGAGAAATTTATAGGATCAACCTTTTTTGTTTGGGAAGAAAAACATAGGAGGCTCAATATAGCACTCAAATCCTGGGTAAAAACCCAAAAGAGTCCAATTACTAAATGTCAGGAAGCCCAAAAGCAGCTCAAAAGGCATCAAATGGAAATGGAAGAACATGAGATAACTTAAGAAACTTTGCATCAAGAGGACTAGCTCCAAAGGAAATGGCACCAAGCCTGTAGGGAGGAGGAAAGCTATTGGCAACAAAAATCTAGAAGCCTTTGGCTAGAGAAGGAGACAAAAACACCAGTTACTTCCACAAACAAGCTAAGGCAAGAAAGAAATTCAAAGCAGTCAATGAAATACATGTTCAAGATCAAATTATTACAGACTTTGAAGGCATGAAAGAAGTTACGACAGAGAATCAAATAACCCATATAGACTCCCAAGCCTACCTACTCTCTCTGGTTTTGAATGTCATTCAAGAAGTCTCCAAGAACAATTTGGTAAAGGAAGTAACCCAACAAGAAATAAAATAGGCCCTTGACAAGATGTGCCTAGATAAGGCACCTGGACTAGATGGCTTCACAACAAGATTTTATCAAAACAACTGGGATATTATAAAAGAAGACCTTACAAAACTAATAAAGAAATCTCAGAACTACACCAAGATAGGAGGAACAAACTTGTCCTTCCTAGCCCTTATCCGGAAAGAAAAAGGAGCAATCAGGTTTGGAAGATTCTAACCAATCTCTCTCTGCAACACAAGCTACAAGATCCTCACAAAACTAATAGCCAACAGAATTAAAAAAATCCTCCCTGTAATCATCCCGGAGAACCAAGGAGGGTTCATCAAAGGAAGGAAAATAGTGGACAACATAATCCTAATCCAGGAAGCCCTACACTCAAGCATTCGATGAACAGACAAAGTTATGATCATAAATATCAATCTTGCAAATGTGTTTGATAGAGTTAGGCACAATTGCCTGTTCAAAGTCATGGAAAATTTCGGCTTTTCCCCAGCATTTATAAAATGGATCAAAGATTGCATTGGATCCCCCTGGATCGCCCCACTAGTAAATGGTCTAACTACGAAGTTCTTCCAAGCTTCTAGGGGCCTTTGGCAAGGTTGTCCCCTCTCTCCACTCCTCTATGAAATTCAAGCCTCAGTGCTCAGCTTCCAACTGGATCATGCCTAGATTCAAAACAATATCCTGGTCCTGAGAATAGCCCCAGGGGTAAAATACATAAACCATTCCCAATTCACGGATGACACGTTGTTGCTGGGATGAGAAAGTGTGCATACAATTTAAAATGGAGTTGGACATTTACAAAGAGATCTCGGGAAGTGAAGTAAGCCTGCCAAAAAGCAAGATCTACGGATGAAACATCTCACCAAGGTAAATGCTAGATATTTCAAGAGTCATGGGAATGGAAGGTTGTACCAATTGGGATGCGTTTAAATACTTGGGAGTACCAATTTTCAGAACAAAGCTAAAGGCGTCGCACTGGCTCCCGTTAATCGACAAGTTAAAAGAAAGAATCAATTCCTGGGGAGAAAACTGGATAAACATTGACGGTAAAGTGGTCCTTATTAAAGTAGTGCTGAAAATCATCCCGATCTACCAAAGTTCTTTGTTACTAGCCCTTTCCACCACGATCCAGAAAATCGAATTTCTTTTCAGAAGGTTCCTATGGGAAGGAGGGAGGAAAAAAGGAAGGAAATTACATCTAATTAGCTGGGAAAAAGTAACAAAGCCCTTTTTAAAAGGTGGCCTCCAGTTCAATGACATCCACTCCCAAAACTTAGCCTTAGGAGCCAAGTTTCTCTGGAACCTTGTTACGGAAAAACCCTCTTGGAACAAAAAAGCAATATGGAAAAAGTACTTCCAAGGCCCGAGGAAAAAATGCCTAGATCGCCGAGAAACTATGGAGAAAGGTTCTCCTATCTTCAATTTGTGTCTAAAGGCACTCAACCTATTCAAACCTCACCTAACTTGGATACAAGGGAATGGTAAGGAAATCAATGTTTGGGATGACTCAATCCTGGGAGACCCAATGTGAAGTTCGATGGAAGGACTAGACATGATAAATGATTGGATGAGATCTCAAAACTTAAACAGCCTGTGGGACATTTCAATTTGGAGAGAAGATGAGGAAAAATCATGGCTTAGGTTGGAGGCCATCAACAAATCTCCAGATCTTGAGGGGGAATGGAACATTTTGAATGACTGTTTGCAAGGGAAAAAGCGGGAAAAAAATATAAGAGAGGATGGGGAGCATTCTCTGGAGCCTACACAACAACAACTGGGTATAGAAATCTTACAGAAATCCCCCACGTCCCACCTGACCTAGCAATCTGGCGAGCCATCTGGACTTCCAAATCCACACCAAAGATAGATCTGTTTGTATAGACCTTGGCACATAGGGGTATCCTAACAGGAGAAAACATGAGAAGAAGAGGTTGGTAAGGCCCGTACAGATGTCCTCTTTGTTCACAAGAGGAGGAAACCTCATACCACTTGCTCTTGTAATGTGCATACTCCGAGGTATGGAAGTTGGCCCTTGGGCTGAAACTAGGAACATTTTCTCTACCTCAAGAGACCTCCACCCTGTTATGAAATTGCAGCTCCCAATGTCCCTTTCACACCATGAAAAAGGGCCAACTCTCCACCCTCTGGAGAGCACTTCCAAAATTCATCCTTTGGAAGATTTGGCTGGAGCAGAATAATAGGATTTTCAGGGAGACCTCAAGTAACCCAACATAAGTAGCAACAAGGATAAAGGCCTACTTTGGCGAAAGTTCCCCCTACTTCTGCAAATCAAAGATCTCGGGAACCCTAGAGTCGGACAAGGAACAATGGATTAAAAACTTCAAAATCAGGGACCACTCAAAGCAAACAGGAAGCAAGGGAAAACATGAAACTTGGGAAATTTGGAAGGAAGAGGAGGACTTTGAGAAATGGAAGTGAAAGAGAAACCATCATATTTTGTTCTTTGACAATGCCTCCAAAGGGAATCCTGGCGTGGTAGGTAGAGGAGGGATCCTAGTAAGCCCCAACGGACTCCTAGAAATCACCTAYGCCTGGGGTTTAGGAACAGAAACAAACAACAGAGATAAAGCATTAGCACTTTGGCAGGGGCTGACTGAAGCTATCAACCAAAATGTCCAAGACCCGGTGATTGTAGGGGACTCCAGACTCATAATACAAACATTGATTCTTTTTAAAACAACCAAGCATGTAAAACTCCAACACATACTGGAAAAATTCCAGCTACTTCTGGGAAGACTAATATCATATCAGCTATTCCATGTTCTTTTGAAGCTAAATGCATCAGCAGATGCTGAAGCCAACAAAGGAGCCCTCTTAAGCAATGGAACACTCCAAGTAAATGGAACCACGACTAACATGGAAATCCTGTAGGATCGAGGCACGCAGAATAGGACCACAATGGGACACAAAGTATGGTAAGAATACAAGGACGTGAGGTGGAAAAGAGGTCACAGGCTTGGACACTTCGTAGGGGAAAATCCAAGACAACCAAAGATAAGACTCGTGTCAGGCCTGAGAGGAATTTCAATCATTCGGTCCCTGAATATTCAAGAAACACCAGAGCTTCATCACATGACCCATAGGCTGAGCCAGAGGAAGTGAAACGACTGGGTGCACTGGATCGTTCATGGGAAGGAGGACAAAAGATCAGGCTTGGCAGGTCCTTTTCATCCCCTGAGCATTTTGATTTTAGGAAGTCGACCACGTAGAAACACAGCTCTAGCAATGGAAGGAAGATGCTCATGGGCAAGAAGACAAGCAGGAGAAGAAGGAAAGGAAATGGCATCTAGCTCAGGGAGCAAACCATCTACAGAGGAAAGGTTTAAATCAATGGAAGAAGAACTAAAGAGGCTCAAACAATTTCTGCATAACCAAGACGATTTTCTCCAAAACATGGACATTGAAGCGGGACGACACCTAGAAATGTTAGAAGCTGACATTACATCGACTAAAATTGAGTTCTCGGAGGAGCTAGAACAGAGGCGCAATGAATTCAAAGACCCACAGAAGGAATTCGATGAACGATTCAACAAGCTAGGAGTCCAAATGGAGAAGCTGAATAAAGACTGGCATCTGGAGCGGGATTTTCCCAAGAACGAGAGCCCAAGGAAATTCGACCAGTAACTCAGGTCAAGCAAGTACTCTACAAATAACTCTGTGAGGAAGGCATTTTGTATAGAATCCTCTGTATATTGCGAGCCTATAGATTAGGATAGAATTCTAGCTCCAAGAACTATACCCAGGTAGAAGGGTAGATCCTCCTGGTCTTGTAACAATTCAGTTGAGTTTGAATCAACTAAAATGTAACAGCTCTGGTGGCTTTTCCACTGCTATCTTATAATAAAGATCCATTACCCATTCTTGTAAAAAAAAAAACAGTGAGATGCCCTTATATTTTCTAATCAAATTATGGACAGAGTTTATTATGGGTAAGCATGTTAACTACTTTTGCATTGGTGACTTCCATGGGGTGGGTTGAGGGTCCGGAAAACACTGAGAGCGTGTTAGGAACGACCCCGTGTTAGGTCCCCATCCCCTAGGTAAAGGCCTGACCCCCCAACCCAACATCCTCTTGTTGCAAAGAACTTGCAAAAGGTACAACTAGCGATCTCATCATTGATTTGTATCCTAGTGCAACACAATATATTTGTTTCACTATCTCAGTGGGAGGTTCATGCCAGTGACATTGATAGAGGGGTTGGAGCATCAACATGCAGATGAGAGTACAGTGAGGAGAGGGCACATGGACGTAACAACCATCCGTGTGAACCATACAGATGCTCGAGTTGCGGGAAGACATGTTATGGGCCTATAGAGCCCACTAGACAACATATCTTCATGGATGAGGTTAATATCTTAACCCTCTCTATGTTCTTCATCGTTATACATTTATTTTGTATTTTGTGTATTTATATCTAGATATATAATTGTATGTTGTTATGTAGTTCTTGTGTCTGAGTAGAAGACCCTCTACGCCTATGGATGCATCAATTCTTAGCCCCACCACTGATGCAGCAGTAAATGTAGCATGTTCATTGGGTGCACCATACACACATGTATGTATCAAACTACCGTTATTTTAATAAATCAACACTATAAAATCAACATTATAAATGCAAGGTTTGCGAGCAACTATCGTCAACTATTTATTCCAAAACGTTCTTTGTTTAAGGAAACAATTGGGTTTCGTTGAAAAACGACGATAAACAGTGGCAATATCTTAAACATGGGGGAAGCAAATGTATGATAGATATAAAGATTCCATTAAAGAGTACATCCATTCAATGGTTTTACCAAAAAACACTTTCTCTTAGATTGTCCAGCCTATATCCTTCATAAATGTATAACCCTTCATAAATGCCAAAAAAACACTTTCTCTTAGATTGTTTAGCCTATACCCAAATTAGATATCATTTTCAAAATCTTTGTCACACTACCAACCTTCCTAACCTCTTAACCCAACAAAAATAACAAAATTCTAAAGAATTCTTAAAGTCCCATAAACCAATTCGGTCTTAGTAAATGTAAATCATCATCATGATTATTTTAAATTAATATTAAAAATAAATTTTGAAAATTTATATATCATAAAAGATGAATTATTAAAAATCAATAACCATGTTCCAACGGTCATCCGGCACATTACCCTTATTTTAGTGAAAAAACAATATTTATAGACGAGCAACCGCCCACCCCCCAAATAAAAAATCAATGTGAGTGCAAAGGCCCTTTGTCTAGGGCTACCGAACAGTTACTTTAGTAAATAAAAACTTTATTTATATGCTTGGGCCTACATGATTGCCCAACGGTAGTCTAGTGCTACTTTACCGTTATTTTAATAAATCAACCCTATAAATACAAGGTTTGCGAGCAACTATTTATTACAACGGGTTCTTTGTTTCCTGCGATCAACTATTTATTACAACGCTTTCTTTGTTTCCTGCGTTCAACTATTTATTCCAAAGCGTTCTTTGTTTAAGGAAACAGTTGGTTTCGTTGAAAAATGACGATAAACAGTGGCAATATCTTAAACCTGGAGGAAGCGCGGGCTATTGCGAAAAAGGGCGGCAAGCATGACAATATCACTGAGCTGGAAGAAGGATGGGCTGTTATTTATAAAGCTATTCTACAG
>ML788385.1:274004-287360 GCA_009831015.1 Picea engelmannii
TAGGCCATTAGTTGTAATTTAGATTAGTAATGTTATTTTATTGATGTCGGCTTTAGGCCATTAAACCTCCTAGTCTCCTATATATACCAAGGAGACATTTTCATTTTGAATCATCTTGTACTTGAACATTTAAGTGGGGTAAAAGGAGGTTGCCCCCTAGAAGAGGCTTATTATCTGATATTATCTCTTTTTCAAGGCATTGAGTACTTTTCCTGAGGTTTTTCTATGCTATATTGATGTTTGGTTCTTAACAGGTTCAGAAATTTTCACGGCGAGACCCTTGTTTTGAACTTCTTGGACACTCGCTCCGTAATGAATGCAATGCTCAAGATTTCATTAAAATACTTACCTATCAATAGGGCTTTCTTTGGCAGTTGCAGGAATACATACAATGTCATATTCTTGAGCTCTAATGGTTGTGTCTCCTCCTCTTCTTCGGATTTCATCTGTGCCAGAGCTTCTTTTTTTTTCACCTTTGAGCTTGAGCTCAGTCCTACCCCTACTTCTTTAACTTTCCTCTTCAGTAAATCGGCTGGAAAAATGTAGTGCATCCCTGACTTGCGCCAGTTGCATTTAACTCCAGGCCACGACATTACCTCCGTGTTGAATGCCTCCTCATCTAAGTATAAAAAAACATCCTTTAATGGAAGTCCTCCATATTGGCATACCTCAGCCATACAAATGTATGGTGTCGGTTCGTTTTGAAGGCTATGCTCCTGGTGTTGCATTTGAGGAGCTCATGTGGAATGCACAACCTCTACGTTGCATCTATGAGCCCATTATACCACTTGGAGAAAGATGTGTTTTTGAAGGTTGTGTTATTCGAGTCCACCCTTGAATGCCAGGGCTCAAACATATTTTCTAGGTGCCCCTTATTTCCTAGTGCCAACGGTCTTCCAACGAGTGGCATCCACTTGAGCACTGTGAACGTAAGAAATATGTATCCATATGTGAAGGTATCTCCCTTCTCCTGGGATTCCTCACAAGCCACGATTAGTTCCTCCAATAGGTAACTACACCAATTGAATACAATTCCATTGGTGCAAAAACATGCCACTGAAAATGAATCCAACATGCATTCTCCCTTGTAATACGACCTCATGAATTTACTGGCTATGATGTAGCAACTAGTTCTGACCATCTCATGTAGTATGGGGTATATTTTGGTTGTGCACCCCCCCCCATCTGCATGTGAAACCTTTCATATAGGATGGGCTCCCCTTTCTTTTTATTGTGCTTGCTGGGACCTTGGAGTCCTTTGGACACATCCTCACCCTCAAGGAACAATCTCGTAAGCTGGTGGATGTCTTCAGCATGGATTGTATACATCCTATCCAACCAGAGACTTATGTCGTGCACCCTATTGATCAGGAACTTGGTGCACCATGCAACTTTGCTAGTGGTATCGAACACTATTAGGTCCCCGAGGTTCATGATAGTTGACTTAAATAGGTTCATAAATTTGGGCTTTGGCACAAACTGCATTCCCCGCAACTCATCATGAGCGATACTCCAGAAAATCTCTATGTTCATCTGGGGGAATAAGAATTGATCTGTTAAGTTGGGATCGAGGAGGTTTACCTTCTCCACCTTCCCCTTGAGATCAGCCATGACCTCAACTCGGGGGTCGCAGGGATCTTCTGGTACTACATCTTTGGAGATAATGCTTTGACTTCTTGTAGCTCTCAGCATTGTATGTTTTGGATTATTGGCAAATTCCACAGCAGAAAAAGTATTGGGGATCACAACTATGGGTCTCACGATTACATAGGCTTGCTCGATCTGTAGAATTCAAAAAATATCTAAGTGATTTTTGGAAATAATGCATTCTACAATGGTTCCTAGGGCCTTATACTTGGGCTTAGCTGGCAGGTTTACTAATAACTTTTGTTCATCATTACCATATGGACGCAATTTGGATCTAAGTTGTCCGATGAGATGGGTTAAGAGGGTAAATCCTATTGGGAAATTTTGGCATTTACTATGCAAGTTGGATAGGGTTGTGGTCGATTTCAGACCTTACTATTTGATGGATGAGAATCCTGAAGCGAATACCGATGGCATATTCGCGTATCGCAGCTTTATGGCTCAACTGAATTCATACGGCGTATCGTAATAGAAATAAAGGCCATGACAAGACTGGGTTTGTGTGGCACATGGACTTAGATTGCATTTGTATTCGCTCTCCCTTTGAACACAAAGGGGTCCCCGTAAACTAGATGAAATGGAGTGTACTTGTGGAGTTTCTTTGTGGTTTTCCTGTAAGCCCATAGTACTGTTGGAACTCTATCATCCTAATCTTACCTATTTTTGAAACAAACATCTGTTAACCCTCTCTCTAGAATCTAGTTAAACGCCTCTGTTGTTCCATTGGCTTGCGGGTGGTAGGGGCTTCTTTTATGTTGTTGGATCAAGACCTCTATTGTAAGTTTTTCTATGATACTACTGATAAAATGAGCTCCCTGGTCATTGGTTAGGCTCCTAGGACATCCAAATCAAGTGATGATATTTTAAAAAATGAACCTAAAAGCAGTATCGGTCGAACAATCTTGAACAACTGTTGCCTCATCCCAACGTGTAAGGTGGTCAGTTGTGGTAATAATGTACCTAGCCTTTGAATGCTTAGTTGTGGGGTTGATCAACCTAATGAAGTCAACCGCCCACTTCTCAAAATCTTGTAGAGCTCAAACTGGCTGAAGTGGTAATTCATCTTGCCATGATGGCTTACCCACACTTTGACAGACATCACATGATCTAGCATATACCTTTGCATCCTTGAAGAGTGTGGCCCACCATAGTCCATCTTGAAGACATTTATGTGCAGTGGCATTTCCTCCCACATGACCTCCCACAACTCCACTATGGAACTCCCACTGTATATCCCGCCTTTCATGATCCAAAACACATCTCCTGAGGACACTATCTAGTCCCAATGTATGCAATTTCCCTCAATCAACTGATAGTCTGCTGCTCTAACCACCATATGGAGTTTCTAGGTTGTGGAATATGTTTCTGGGAAGGCTCCTGTACTTACGAATACTTCTATGTCTTCTAGGTATTCTGGTATAGCTTCAACTCGGAATAGTTTTGCATATGGGAGCTAATCATCAACTGCTCTGCCACTTCCCCTGAGTCTAATCAAGACAGGAAATCAGGCCCCACATTTCATCTTTCAGGATTAATAATTAATTCAAAAGAAAATTTGTGAAACGATATCAATCATCTACAGATTCTCCCTTCCAACACAAGTTTTTTAACTAGATATTTTAACGCAGAATGATCAATAAAGAACTTAAAATGAGAACCTAACAAATAATGTCTAAATTTCTGCAAAGCATAAATCATATCTAAACCCTCCCTTTCTATCGTTATATAGTTGCGCTTAGCTTGCGATAACTTCCTTCTCACAAAATAGATAGGATGATCCATGGCTCCATGCCCTGGTTGCGTTAATATAACTCCCAAGGAAATGCCTAAAGAATCTATGTGGACGTGAAATTCATTTTCCCAATTTGGAAATATCAGAATAGGTGTTGTGTTGAGCTTATCCTTTAGGGATTTGAATGATTTATCACATTCTGGGGTCCATTGGAACACTTCGTCCTTCTTTAGTAGATTTTCCAATAGTGCAGTGATATTTTCATATCTTCTGATGAAACTGCAATAGTACCCTGTGTGTCCCATCTTGGAGCGCAACTGCTTAGCACTCGTCGGTGGAGGCATGTTCACAATGACCAAAACTTTGGTCGAGTCTACCAATACTCCCTCTCGACATACTATGTGGCCTAAAAAATTTCCATGTGGCACACTATGTAGCGCTACATGCCATCATACTATGTAGTGCTACATGCTCCTTGAGTAGGCCATATATCGTCCAATCATCCATATAGACTTCTATAAACTTGTGAATAAATTCTCGGAAATATGCTATTACAATCTTGGAAAAAATTGCAAGGGCATTCTTTAGGACGAATAACATCACATTGTATGCAAATGACCCCCATTTTGTTATGAATGTGTTATTCTTTTTGTCCTCTGCAACAATCCTTAATTGGTGATACCCCGAAAATCCGTCTGTAAATGAGTAAGACTCTTTCCCCACAACCTATTCTAGCACCTCATCAGTAAAAGGTGTTGGAAAAGGGTCATGCACACAAGGAGAGTTAAGGCTTCTATAGTCTACACAGACCCTAGTATCCTCTATACCTTTCTTTCTCTAGATCACTATTGGGCTGACCCATTCTACTTCTTCCAATGAAAAAATAAGTCCAGCTTCCAACATCTTGTCTATTTCCCTCTTAACCTTCTCTTTCACTCTGGGTTAAGGCAGTATGATTTATGCCTCCCAAGTTTTGATCCTGGTTTTAATTCAATTTTCATTTCTCCCATAAATATTTTGATCTCTTTTAACTCTCTTTGGGAACAAATCCTCATATTCCTGCAACAAACTATGTATTTCTTGACTAGTTTTCTCATTCCAGTAATTTCCCACCATAGCTATCTTAGGTTTCTCTGTGGTCCCTATATTGACTTTGCGCAACTTTAATGGGTGATTATAAGAACCATCATTCTGACTCAGTATGATGTTATGGATTTCTCTGTTCCCCTTTGTTTCTTTAATGGATAGGTTTCTCAATTATTCTAAATCATCTAAGCTTTCCAAATCCTTCTCAATCTTATAGAATTCTATAGGTCTCTTGTCTAGGGTTGGGTGAATATTAGTCTGAAGTTCTTGGATATGCTTTTCACATACCACTAGGTCTGATTTCTGATTACTATTCTTTGTAAAAATAATTTCTTTGCTTCTTTGCAGGACTACTTCAAGCTCAGGGTACTTGTAAACAAGAATTCCTTCCAAAAGTGATCTTCCAATGGTTGTTAGTCATTGGTCTGTCTTCTAGTTTCTTCAAGCAAGAACCAAGATTTCGGGATTGGACCTAGTGAGTGGTGAAATACCTGAATGCAGAAGTGAGATGGTATTTCTCACACATTGTTTAATATGTGATTTAGGGATAGACTCTCAATTGAAAAATTGTGCAACTTGGAAATCCATTTGCATCTCTGATTCCAACTTCTCTGTATCTTGAAATCTATAATTGATATCTTTCTTGAAATCATCTCAATTCTTGAGTAAGTCTTTGTGATTGGCCCACCATCTGGAAGGGGTTTCCTAGAGGGATAAATCCATTACTTAGATCATTTGATCCTCCACCACCTTTTCTTCCATGCTTAGCAGAAAAATGTCAAGTCCTGAGGTACCATCATATACTGGGTGTTCTCTAACCTCAGTTCCAACCCATCTAGTTTCCATGATAGTTGTGCATCTTCTTGAGAATCTTTCATATCAGACTTGTTGCCAACTGTCAAATGCTAGTTCTAAATATTCATTCGCTAACTGTATACTTCTCCACCTTACTGATCCATCAATAGTAGGATTTATGTAATATTCTCTTGTTCCTATTGTTACAGTGTACAAATCATCCAAGTCTTCTCCCTCCATATTGTTATTCGTTGGTTTTTTATATATGTCGCCTACATAAGGATCCAAGGGTTGAAATACCTTGATTCCATCTACCTCAAATGTCATAGTTTATTTCTTTAGGTCGATCACTGCATAGTTTTCATAGGCTCAATCAATACCAAGTAGGGCAGGATAAGGGTCCTTATCCCCCATAATTTCAATCACCTCAAAATCAACTATAGTCTTCACTCCCACAACATCTATTTCTGCATTATCCAGTCTTGCTATTGGGAAAATACAATATTGGTTGGCCATTCTTAGCTGGATTGGGGAGTATGTCAAATGGGTTTTTTCTAAGGCTTCCTAAGTCTTTTTAGGTAGTATGTTAACATCAGATCCTAGATCTAACATAACATCCTTAATTTCAAATTCTTCTAGCTGGGCTACTAGTCTGAATTCTTTTCGAGTTTGTACTTTCCTTCTATGCATTCTCTGAGCACTCTTCTCAGGAAGATTAGTCTTTATTATTTCTTCTATAGGTTATTCATTCCCTAGAAATAGGTAAAGTGCATTTCACAACTTTTCTGTTAACTGGTCATTCCCAATAATATCATAAAATAACCGAAACCAAAGGTCGACTACATTTTGTGGTTGCTCATGTTGTCTCAGTGTGACTGCAGGGTTTCTGGGTGAAGGGTGTGAAGCAGGGACTTGCACAATCTTAGGGTAAAAAATAGGATGAGGGGGTTTCTCTTGCATCTCCTGGCTAGGGATATTTTGAAATAATTCTATGGAATTTTTAAAGAACAACTTATGCTTCAGAGGATCATACCTGTCTTCTTTAGGTGTTTCTTTCTAGATCTGAGGTAGGTTATCAACATCATCTCCAGTATTTTCCCCTCCTCAAGTGACGATATTAAGGTTGGGTATTTGTCCTCTAATAACTCTCTTCATATCTAAAATGATGAGGTTATTTCCTCGTTGACGTACCTGATCTTCCCATTTTGCATTTAATTCTTGGAAGTCTTCACTAGTGTGCAAATTGGTTCTGCAGTGAGAGCACCATGGCCACCTCAGATGAGGAAAATCTCTAGCCATATGTCCCTTATCATCACAGTTGTAACATCTTCCTAGTCCTCTTCCCCTAGTTCTTCCTCCACTGAGGTCTCCTCTGGCTCCACCTCCTCGAACTTTTCTCGGTCCTCGAGGGGTTTCATTCACCCTGAATGTTGTTTGATCCAACCTGTCTGTAAGTGCATCCAATGCTCTACATTGATTAGTAGTATGTGTGGTAGATGCACAAAAATCACAGTGTACCATATTTGATACTGTTGAATACTTATGAGTAATGGGACACTGTCTCAGCCCATGCCCATGGATTCAAAAAATATTGCAATACTCAACTATTTGTGTTTCTTGGCGCCCTGGAAAAGCATGATATGGGGTGGGGTTATGAAATGGTAATTTCGTAGATACCTGCACAACTCCTGCCATGGGTCCTGGTGAGGGTCCCATCGGATTATGAGGAATTCCCATTCCCCTCATTCATGGGAATTCGATTACTAGATGTCCTTTTGTGTAACATATGGTACACCAGACCTGCGATCATCTCAATCTAGGGATCGTCAATTCTTGAATCTTTTATGTAAGCACTGAAATTTTCCCTTGTAGTTGCACCAAATTGGCATCTGTTGGGGGTCTGGTCACTTGCAGGCTCCCCAGATATCCTACCATGGCTTCAATCTTCATTGATTGTTCCAAGGCATCTGTCAAAGTGGCTATTCGTTGTTGCGTTAATGGAATCCATGTCAGAGGTAGCAATCCATGAGTATACCATTCTCTTTGATGTTACTCATGGATTGAATGCACTAACCTCCCTATGCCATCTTTAAATTTTTTGCTATATTCCCAGGCTGATTCACCTTCCCTTTGTTGAATCTTGGGCAACTCAGAAAAAGCTTGTTGTTCTGACTGAGGTATCTTAAACTCCACTATGAACCTTTTCCATATCTGGTCAAGTGTGAACACTTGACCTTTCATTCCTGGCACTCCTGGCTCAATAACCTTCATGTACCATTTGAGAGCACAACCTCTCAAGTTAGTCTGGAACTCAACCAAGTTATTTGCATCCAGAGTCCCTCTAGACCTCCATATTGCTTCACATAAGAACCAATGTTTCTCAACATCTTCGTCTTCCTTACCCCAGAATTATGGGTATCAAGTAATCAAACCTCTTGCATGATCAACCATTGTTTATCTTGTTGCTCCTATCAAAATGAAACCTAATGGTCCTAGTTGCGACCTACCATGGGATCCAAATATCCTTCTTGTATTCACACTTCCTCGTTGTGACTAACTAACTACTTGTACTGGAACATAATTAGCATAAGAAGGTAGTATTGAATTTACCACTTGTATAGAATACACTTGGGATATGGGCGATTCAGAGTTGGCACCATTGGCTTCAGGGTGGTTTTCTTTGATCTGGGGGGTCTCATTCTCTTCTTATGGAGTGGTGTCCTCAGCCGAATTCCCAATGTTTCCTGGCATCGAGGATGAATCTTCTCTTTTCTCTTCAAGATCCATGCTAGATTCCTTCTCCCTTGCGAGTCTTTCTAGTCTTCTCATCTTCCACAAATCTTCCATCTATCTTTCCTCTACTTCTCCTGGTCTGACTTCTTTCTGCAACTTCTCGGACTGTTTTGTTGCTTTCTTTATCTTTCTGTGCCACCACTTCTCAACTATGGAATCTATTTTCAGGGCTCGCTCATCTCTTGAGTCCATTTCTTGTTGTTTCCTCTGTTTTTCGAAGAACCCTTTCCCCTCTCTCAGGCCATGACTCCACCCCAAAATCTCCCTACCCAAAGCAAGGTTGTTTTCACTGCCATCTTAGTCAGGGACATAGTAAACATCCCCTCCTCCATCAAGAAAACCTTAATCAACAGGGGAATTTATGTCAACAGTCTTCCCCTTGCATCTTTCTTGAAATCTGCTTCTTCTCGTGAAAAATACTAGTGGTTCTTAGCTACAAACTCAATAATGTATCCTTCTAATGTGGTATTGACCCATAAATCAATCGCTCACATGAATGGAAACTCCAGTCGATGAAGTCTTGCAATATTTTTTGTATCCCAAGTACAATTCCTCTTTACTCAATCTTGGAACTATGGAGCTTCTTGGAGCCTATCTATCTAGTGGAAAAGTTCTTCCGAGAGCTTAATCTAGAATATCTCATATTGGTTGCTCGGTCTTTCTGAGTAAAAGACTACCTCCCAAGTATCTTTCAAATACATTCTTATCATCTCTAATTCTTTCCACATGAAGATGTCGAAATTTCTCTCCCACCATTTGTTAATATTATATTTGTGAATCCGTTGAAGCATCCTCCCTACAAGTTCCCTTTTAACACAGGTCCCGACAATGGAACTATTTTGTTGGCACAATATTGATCAGACTAGGGTCCTTCTCAGGTTACCAAAAAAAGGTACCGAGTAGTCTAGAGCATTGGTATTTTCATCTCCTTCGAAGAGAAGAAGTATCACCTAAAGCACAACCAAGACGGAAGGATAGGGAAGGGAAAGGAGAGTACTTAGGTGGTTTCACAGAACCTTCAATATTCAACCTGATCTTGTGCAAGACAAACTACCTACAGAACAAATATGAGCCCATGAATGCAAAAACTGAAGCTACTTAGGTTGTGAAAAGCATTCATACACAGAAACATCCTATGGAACTTATGAAGCATAATGAAGTATTGTAAAGATATAATGCATAAGCATAAACACAGAATGACTCAACATATTTCAAAATTTTGGATCCTTATTTATATATTATCTTCAAATATTTCTCAGTTACAACCTCAGAGATACAAAGTAGTGCTCTGTTATAGACTCCTTGATCTGGACCCATGTCGCAAAGCTCTATTTACCCAAAACTGTATAGAGATTACATTTTCAGAACTCAAACCCAACTTCTCAACAATAGATAACAACAAGAAGACAACAACCCTTTTACAATCATGATCGAACCCTTTTACAATTATATTCATGACCCAAAGGGCACAACATGCAAACACGATTAACCATGGGTATAATTGTCAGTTTGTACATGAGTCTCATCATGCAAGGGGGGTCATCTTAGGATGACGATTCCAACTATCCAACTATAGTATGTAATGCACACAATGATTAACCAAAGGTTGGTCAAAACCTAATAAAAAGGCTCAATAATACTTATTAAAAGGGAAATTCATTACCATTTCCAAGGTTACAATTCATCAACAACTAGTTGCTAGAGTCATCATGCGACGAGAGTATCCATCCATGGCTCAAAATTAGGTTTTGTGTATTCCGTTAGACATCCTTTGCTCATCCTTGTACCAAGAAACTCAGCTATGACTACCAAATTTTCCATTACCATAGCATCCTTCATATTCCTAGGGAATAACTAGTTGGGATCTCCAATATCTACTCCTTGTATGTCTCATGAGGTACAAATACTTTGAAATTAAGGTTCTAATCTTCAATATCTACTCCTTGTATGCCTCATGAGGTACAAATGCTTTGAAATTAAGGTCCTTGAGAGAGTCATCAACTAGTCTCATCATCCTTTCCTCTTACCAAGCATCCACCCTCGAACACTAGTTGGATAATGCCTAGAAAATTCACTGATTATTTCCATTGTTTCCTCCTCCATTGGGTGCAACATGAATGTGTTTTTTCCTTCAAGCCCAAACTAAACATGAAAGTCCAATAAATCAATACCCCATCCACTACAAGCATTTGCTCCACTCTATAGTTGATAACAATCAACCATATCATTGACTTTTATTGTATTTTCATATTAGAAGAGTAGTACTATTTTGTTTTTTCCAATAAAAAAAGAATAATGCTTCAAATTTACAAAGATGTTTAAAGTTTATATCTGTAAAGTTTAATTTTAAAAAGATGTTAACAATGTATATATGTATTTTCAATTTTGTTTCTCATTTTCTAATGGAATATTTATGGATATTAAAGTTATTGTGTTAAATATACTCATATAATTATTAGCAGAAATTAAATTAATAATTTCAATATTGTAGTTGTTGCAATAGGAGAAACATTGTCCTCAATTGACTTTCAATTTTATTGAAATAAGATTTAAAATGTATCAATATCTCTATACATTATAATCTAAAATATTTTTTATATTTTTTAAATATATATCACTGCCACTCCCAACTTCACTTTGCCTGTAAATTTGAAAAACATTCGTATCCACCTTCCTAGTGTTTCAGAAACTCTAGTGCAACATAGTAAAAAATTGAAATTTTAGAAAATATTATTAAAAAATATAAAAAAAGTTTAAAAAAATTATTAAAAAATTAATTGTTCACTATTTCATATTTCACCTCACATTGCTATTTCAAAAGAATTACAAATAGTCATTCCATTCTCACTTTGTTAGAAATATTCACTTATCATTTTAGTATTTAAAAAAACAAATATACAAATAACCATTCCATTCTCACTTTGTTAGAAATATTTAAAAAAAAAAAATACAAGCAAATACATCCATAACAAGATTTTCTCCCCTTGCTAAAAACAATCATAAAAAAATTTAAATATCCAAGTGAGCTAACTCCTGCTCACTTCCATAACAAGATTTTCTTCTAAAAAAAACCTTTCTTAAAAAACAATCATAAAAAACTTTGAATATCTAAATGAATAAAATACAAACAAATACATCCATAACAAGATTTTCTCCCCTTACTAAAAACAATCATAAAAAAATTTGAATATCCAAGTGAGCTAACTCCTGCTCACTTCCATAACAAGATTTTCTAAAAACAAAACCCTTGCCAATCATAAAAAACTTTGAATATCCAAGTGAGAACTCTTGCTCACTTCCAGCACTTACTCCTAAGCGTGTTTATAAGCATAGACAACATGCCACCAAAACTTTTTCTTAGTCAAGGTTAACTTAACAAACCTATCATAATGTTTAAATATTTATGCAGTACAATAAAATGAAAAGAAACGTCCATTGATATGGAAGGAAGAACATGACTTTCCAACCTTATTTAGCCCAGCCATATTAGGCTTCTGAAAAAAAAAATCAAGAAAATGAAAAAAAACATTCAATGCTATGAAAGGAAAAACATGTTTTACCAGTATTGTTTAGCTACAAGCATATTAAGGCTTATGGTATGCATTTTAATATATCGAGTTCTCCTCTGGCTCGTTCCAAGTACTCTCTTCCAATCAAAATTTCAATTCGCTCTTTAATTTCTTTGAAATCTAAGTTGAATAGCCTTCCAATTTGCTAACGACATTCAGCCACCAATTGTTTATAATGTAAAACTTTGTGCAGTTTCATAATGTGCACTATTATGCATCAATAACAAAACCTCTGTCGTGATAATTATCCTAGTCCCACGTGTCTTCTCATCCAGCAGTGGCATTGGAATTTTTACCTTCCCTGTTTTATCTGTAAAATTAAGATTGATTTCAAAATCATTCGCTGTACTTACCATGGTTGTATCTCGATTCTTAAGAATAATTTTTTGGCACATGCAAGTGAATATAACAGTATAACAATTTCTTCGTCCGCCAGATTCAAGTGAGTTCTGATCTTGGAATAGCTCAACATCAACTGATCATCAATCTATTCCCTTAATGCCGGTAAAACCATTGAATCGATGTACTCTTTAATGGAATCCTTATACCTATCATACATTTCCTCTGCATGGCGAGTGCACATATTGTACACAATCGAGTACTCCTCCGCAGTCACCTGAAGCTTGATATCTCCTTCTTCCAATCGGCTTCTTAACTGTAGCATAGCTTTATAAATAATAGCCCATCCTCCTTCTAGCTCAGTGATATTGTCATGCTTGGCGCCCTTTTTCACAATAGCCCGCGCTTTCTCGTCAATTTTTCAATTTGCCACTGTTTATCGTCAATTTTTCAATGCAGGAAACAAAGAACCCGTTGTAATAAATAGTAGAACGCAGGAAACAAGGAACCCGTTGGAATAAATAGTAGAACGCAGGAAACAAAGAACCCGTTGTAATAAATAGGGTTGATTTACATAATAATGGTAAAGTAGACCTAGATGACCTTTGGGCAATCATGTAGGCCCACGCACATAAATAAAGTGTTTATTTACAAAAGTAACGGTTGATTTTTTATTTTGGGGGGTGGGCGGTTGCTCGTCTATAAATAGTGTGTTTTTTTTGGGTAATGTGCGCCGATCACCGTTGGGGCATGGTTATTGATTTTTAATAATTCATATAAAAATCTTTAAATTTTATTTTTAATATTAATTTAAAATAATAATGATGATTAACTTTCACTAAGACTCATTTGGTCTATGGGATCTTAATAGTATAAGTGATTATTGTAAGTGGATGACAATTGGGGCATGGTTATTGATTTTTAATAATTCATCTTTTTATGATATAAAAATTTTCAAATTTTATATTTAATATTAATTTAAAATAATGATGATGATGATTTACGTCCAGTAAGACCGAATTGATCTATGGGACCTTAAAAATTTGTTATTTTTGTTGGGTTAAGAGGTTAAGATGGTTGGTAGTGTGACAAATATTTTGAAAATGAGATCTAATTAATTTGGGTATAGGCTGGACAATCTAACAGAAAGTGTTTTTTGACATTTATGAAGGGTATAGGCTCGACAATCTAAGAGAAAGTGTTTTTTGGTAAAACCATTGAATGGATGTACTCTTTAATGGAATCTTTGTATCTATCATACATTTGTTTCCCCCAAGTTTAAGATATTGCCATTGTTTATCTTCATTTTTCAACGAAGCCCAATTGTTTCCTTAAACAAAGAAAGTTTTGGAATAAATAGTTGACCATTGGAAACAAAGAACGCATTGTAAAAAA
>ML788386.1:0-17667 GCA_009831015.1 Picea engelmannii
TATATATATATATATATATATATATATATATATATGGAGTGGAGGTTTTCCAACTTTGGAATGTGGTTTAGAGTTGTCAAAGTGTTCCGTTTGGCCTCCAGATCTGGCGGGGCTTCGCCAGATTTGGCAGGCCCGCCCTTTTTTTATTTTTTGAAAATCAATTTTCAGGCCCTCATTGGGCATTTTCCCATTGCCACATGGCAGTCAACTATTAGGCCATGCCAACCACCTGCACAGTCACCTGCCATGTCACTTGCCACATCATCCTACCACGTCATCCTTCCATGTCACTGTACGGTCTTCCACGTGGCTGTATGGATTGCCACGTGGTGCTTTTTCATTGGTCCACGAATTGACCCGGAAATGCCAAAAAAGAGTGACACGTGGCAACCTCCAGTGTTTCCATGTCACCATGTTGATGTCAGCATGACACATGTCTCCGTTTTCATGTGCCACGTACAATGTACGAGTGCTAACATCATCTGTACTGATGCTGACTCATCCCCTATTGATTGGGCGAGGTTGACCAAACTTTGACCGCAAATATCTTTCGATCTGTAACTTCGTTTGATGAGTCGTTTACGCCATTGAAAATATTGTGACACACTCTTCACGATGATGCCACTTTCAATGAATTTTGAGGACTTTGATTTTTTTCCCTTTCTCTGTCTGTTGAGGCCTTTCTGAGCTTCCTGAGTTGCTTCTACGAATTCTAAGTTGTCCTTAGTCTTCTTTGGATCCTTTTTGGATCACATTTCCTGTTGTAATTCTTGGTCCTTATGCTCCATACTGTTCCAATTTCCCAGAAGAGTGAGCGAATAGACTTACAGGGGACTGTGGTATAACATAATAGACTTCCCAGTGCCCACTAAATACTGAACCTGCAATAGAGCATGACCATCTACACTATGTGCACCTGCCAAACTTATTTTCCTATATTAATTGAAATAATAAAAGATGACTAGATTGTCGAATGAAAACATTAACACTAGGACTATGTGACCTAAAACTTAATCCACAGATCCTCTTCTAAAATATCAAGATGAGGAAAAGGCCAATCGTCCCCATTCATCAACCCAATCATCCACAATTTGGTCATTTAAAATAACAACCTCTGATTCATCCATGTCACCATTAATTGTCAAGAAATCACTCATACAATGCGTAATATGAATGTTATGTACCTGGGTTTCCTTGAACCAACTGGTTCCCATGAGCAAACAATCCAAAACCATATGAGAGCTGACATCGCTACCCAAAATTACCTGCCACCTTGGTACTTTCGCCTCAGCTCCATCCCTTGCAATAATTCCAAGGAAACCCACCAGAAGTTGATCCATCGAACCAATAATGGATGAGTACCCTTCCAGTACTTTCTTCATTGAGTTATGTTTCCACCCACGAGCCATATTGATTATCCCTTCTTTTAGCATGATATCCTCCAATCTCTTTAAATGCTTGACATGACTCTGACTTGCCGCATGCACAGTGCCTCCATGTGGAGAGAAGACGCTCACCACATGGGATATGTCCACACTCCTTTGCCACCAATTCATACAATCTTGGTGGGGGGAAACACTCTATCCCTTCGACTCCCAAAAGACCAAGGGCTTTATCTATGGCCCTATTGGCCATTTCATTCGCCTCTAAGTTATTATGTTGATATACATGAAAGAATTGGACTGTAAATTTCCACAAAGAGTCTAATACGATCGAACAAAACTTTTAACATTAGATCCTTTGGATTGGTGCCAGAAACTAGATATCCGATAGTATTTTTAGAGTCTCCAACGACGTTCAAATTGAATATTTTTCGTTTCTTTGCCAACTAAATCCTATGATAGATAGTGTAGGCTTCTTCTTTATTGTTTTTGGTGATACCAATATTCCAATAGAAGTCCAATTCTCATTTTCCTCCAGAGTCAAATATCACCCCCCCCTTACCCCCACACGTGCCTCCCCTAATGCCCTACATGCATTGTTATTGCAAACTATGCCATTGATTATAAACATGAATATTTTTTATGCATATTTGTTGTTTGTATTTATATACATGTTTTCACTTATATAAACGTTTTTACTTTACATGTTTACTAGTGAAACACAATTACTTTTCCAACTAATTTATTGTCTTTTTACAATTTCATCATAAATTTACAAAAAAATTAAAAAGAAATAAAAGTAAAACCATTTTAAATCAATGAAGTACTTGTCTTTTCAGATTTTTATCATAAATGAAGAAATATTATATAAAAAAAAAACAATTATAAATCATTGAAGTGCTCAAACCAATTGATGTTTTTTCTTCCATTCAAACCATTTTGTTCAGATTTTTATCATAAATGAATGAAAGATTATATAACAAAAAAAACAATTGTAAATCATTGAAGTGCTCAAACCAATTGATGTTTTTTCTTCCATTCAAACCATTTTGCAATGAATATAAAGGACTTATTATAGGAGTGATATTCCAATAGACAAAATGTTATATTGCACAAAATATTACCCTAAAACATCATATTCATAATATTCATATGAACATATACTTTCCAAAACTTGTTTGGATAACATCTTTGTTGATGTCAATTTTTGATATGCTTTTATATCTAAGTGTGTTCATCTATATTATATAACTATGGAAAGCAAAAAGAAATTTTGCAATTTATTTTCATTTTCTCTTTGCAAAACTTTCTTCATTATAATGAGCTTCTTTGTTTTGTTAACTACATTTGTCAACAAAAATTGCTAAGGAAAAACACTTACATGATAGGCGAAAGATTATATCTCTTCATCTTTTTAAATAATGTCAACTTGAAAATCAGAATTATATGCTTTTTTAAATAAAATCTTACATATAAGATACTTTAAAAAAAAATCAAAATTGGATTTAAAATATTTCCAAAGCTTTAAACTCAAAGTTAGATTAAAAATATTTTCAAACTTTTTAAAATAAAAGAAGCATTTCTATATTATTATTTTTTGTTTAGTAACTAATTAATACTTTGTATTAATGTTAATTAATATATGAAATTTTTAATTATTTTTTCAAATCAAAATGTTCACGTATTTCAGTGAAAAAAGAAATAGCTACAAATCATATATTCATCTAATAACAATAGTCACAATTAATTCTGAAGATGAATTGTTTCCACCTTCGAATTTTAAATCTCAACCTTGTCAATTTTAATTATTAAAAGTGAAATACACAGTTTTAACCTTATGAATTAGTTCTCAAAACTGCAATACACAGTCTTAAAACGGATTAGCTGCTTTGTAGGATTACAATGGTTACTTTTATGATCACATTGTTCTCTTTAGAAACCATAAAATTTGTAAAATAAATTAATGATTTTGAAAACTATCAATTCCGTTAATTTCTTTTGTTTCTTTTTAAATAGATTTATTAAATCAGTCTAAAAAGCTCCTCACACAATCTAAGTCAAAAACATATGATAATAACACAAGTGAAAGCAAACAGTTCTCCCCCCTTCCAAAAAAAAATATAGTCCAGTTTGTCTATACTAGCATAGTCCCAAACTCAAACTCGTGGTTAGTGAATGTGAAAAAGTTTTGGTAAAATTTTTAATGCAGTAAAAATTTGGCAGGTAGTTAAAGAAAACCTTAATTGACATAGTGTAATTATTTTTTTCTTGGTTTTTTCATTTGCTTTGATGTATTAACACTGAAGAAATTCACATTAAGCTAGCTAGAAACTGAGAATATAAAAGGATTGGAATTAAGTTTGCTAATTATTTGAAAGTAACAATTAGATGGCTACACAGTAATTTTTTAATCATATTAAATAAATGTTAAAAAGTAAACAAGTTAACTGGGACCCTAAAAAATGCAAAAAAGTTATGAAAATGAGATTTCATTCATTAATTTGAAATTTGAAAGGACAACTAAAAATATACTAACATCTTCAATTGATAAAAAGATTAAATGTGGTCATTTCCAATGTTAGCATACATATTTTTAAAGGAAATAATAATAATAACAGCGAACGTATAAGATTTGGCATTTCCTCTTCAAATTTTCATGCTCCTGATATAATATAAGCTATATTATGGCTACAGATTAAAACGAAATTGAATAGCAATACACTAAAAATGGGATGCCATACCACAGAGAATGCCACTATGAACCTGAAAATTACAAGAATGTGGTCGTCGCTGTCGGAAGGGCGGAAACAGTGGTGTTATTGATGAAAACTGGAATCAATCGACGGTCACTTTACCTTTCATGCCGGATCCCTGATGAGGACCGCAGTAGAAGTTGTAGGTGCCCTTCTTATCCAGCTTCACGGTGTATGTCTCGCCGGGAGCATTGAGGAGATCTTCCTCAGACATTGAGATGGTGGAGGCGTCCACTCCGGAGGGCACTTCTTCATCGTCGAAGATGACGTTGTGGGGAAATCCGGCGTTGTTCTTGAAGACGATGGGCTCCCCGGGGGCAACCTGGAATTCTTTGGGAATGAAGGCCAACTCTCCTCCATTGCTACCCATCAGGACTTCCATCGCGTTCGCGTTGCCGGCTGCTGCACCCATCAGAACGCCCACGCTCGCCGTGGCCGCCACCAGGGCCCTCCGCATGTCCATCTTCGTCGTCGACAGAGACGCCCGTGCGCCGGTGCTCACTCTCGACGGGATCATCGGGGTGTATGATGAGGAGGCGGGCTTAGCGGAATCGACCTTCAGACCTGTGAATGTAGGGATCGCCACGGCTGCTGCTGTAAATGTTGACGCCATCTTCGGAAATGAGTTTTTGCCCAAGAGGAAGAGGAAACAGGAAATGCACACAATCTGCTCTGCTTCTGGAGCTTGGTATAAATGGTAAGAAGGAAAATTTGAGGGAGGATAAGAGGTGTTTTCTTGGCCACACAAGCGGTTCTGGTGACATTCTGACCGTTGGATTGGAAATCTTATCTCGGCCTGTCCTGTCCCGTCACTGGGGTTATTCGATATGGATAGGGCGATTGCTGTGTGACGTGGTTGAATGTTGACCTGTTTCTGGGGGGTAGGGTAGGGATAGCGCGAGGATAAGGCTTGAGGTAACAGATTACAAATCGTTTCATAGCCAATGCTTTTGCTTGTTTTGATCGCAACGTAATCTGTGGATTTTGAAAACATGTGCACCTTGTGGTGTGGTTTCTTCTACTACACATTATTACAATAGTTGGTTTAATTTTTACTAGCTAAAAATTGGAGTAGGCTAACTAGTGAGCAATTTTTTCTTGGGAATTTTGGTTTTTTAGGCAAAAAATTTGTTTGAATTTGGCCAAATTTTCCATGCATTTTAGAACCTTATCTTAGGGGTTTTGTTCCATTTTAAACCAACTTAGATGCTCAGAAAATGATCAAAGTTTTGGATTGGCCTGAAATTTAAAAGTAGGCCGCCGGAAACGTGCGCAAAAGTGACTAGCTTATTTTCCAACATGGCACAAATTTTCTTTCTAATGGATATGTGTAAGCTCCACCCCTTTATCATAAGGGAAAGAGAACATTTGCAATCTTAGTTAGTTAGTGATGGCATTCTTGTACTTCTCCACATGTCATTCTTGGAGAAGTTTCTTGGTCTCTCTTGATGTGTTCTCGTGATGTGTTTGTGGCAATGGAAACATAGAAAATCAACAATGTGTTTGGAGGGATGAATATGATGTAAAAAGATGAATTGTAGGAAATTTAATAAGCTTTCACAATATATATATAAGTGGTTTTTTTTTTAGAATTTGTGTATGACGATGTGAAATTTGAGTTTTTCTAAAAGTGGTATATTATTTTTCATGCAAAATATAATGCATATGTTCTAGTTGGTGCAGGTGTTGAATACCTAAATGATAGAATTTCCTTTGTAGAATTGTAGAGAACACATTGTTCTTGTGCACAACTATTTTTTTTTTCTAAAATTTATAATGCTAATTTTATATTTATTTTTTAAAATTATGAATTTCATTATATCTTTGAAATAAGTATGAGGTTTTAGTGTACAAGGTCATGTTTTAGTCTTAACATAATCAAACAAATTTTTTTCTAAGATTGGCATAATTTTTTCTATAAATGGCTAAGGTGATAAAAAGTTATACCGGGAATAAAAGATGTATGTAGTGCAAGGTATAAAATTTTCTAAAAATGATTAAGGCATGCATAGTTATAGAAAAATAATGTGAAAAATAGAGATATAGAGATGTCTTTGTTTAACTCTGTAATTAGGTTTTTAGATATCTGACCTAGGTAAAATCGTAAAAATCTTAAAATGTCCTGCATCTCAACTATTTATTGACCAAGATCAGCAAGCTATCAATTGACGATTAGTCCTGATGATGAATCCCGATTCGGATTCGAAACGTCGATGACAATATGACACCAACCGTGGATTATCCGACAAACAACTTCGAAACTCCTCACCACAGAAATATGAAAACATAGATGTCTTTGTTATTCTACAGGTGAGTTATGAAGTAATATAGTAGTGTTTTACACTCTAATAGTGAAAAGAAGAGACAAAGTATTCTGCAATCGATATCTATGTTCATGAAGTGGACAGGCCATAGTCCCATTGTTTATGAATCACCCAACCTCTCTAGGTCTTAGGGAGCTTCTAGGGTGCAAGGGTCATGAATGACACCTCAAACTACCATATATGGCCTCTCGAGGGGATCTTTGGCCTTGAAGTCGGAATATGGACATTTATAGGAGATTTTCACAACTAGGTATGGGTCTTGGGTCCTTGGACACGATCAAGAGAGGAAACCTAGGCCTTAGGTCCCAAATGAAGTTTCTAGACATCTAGGGCCATTGACGACATGTTGATCCACTACAAAGGACATTTTCAGGGTATCCTTGGTCTTCTAATGGGAGTAGTCAACATTATGAGTTTTTGAATATTGAGTATGAGTCTTTGGAACGTGTATATGGTCAAAGGAACAAACCCAAGAGTTAGGCCCTAAAGGAATTTTATAGGATTATGGGGCCAAGAATGATAGTTTGAACCACCACAAATGACCTATCAAGGGCATCCTTTCCCTCTAACTAGGTATTAGAAACCACTAACATTTTTTAGCACTCGGTATGGGTCTTGGGGCCCTAGATATGGATAAGGGAGGAAACATGAACATTATTCCCTAAAGGAAGATTTTGGTCATCTAAGGCTAATAATTACACCTCAAACAACCACACATGGCCTCCTGAGGGTATCAATGGCCTATGATTGAGGATGTCGGTGCCACCAAGTGGTTTTGAGTAGTAGGTATGTGTCTCAAGGCCTTGGAAATGATATAGGGAAGAAGGTCATGCCTTATCTCCTGTGAAAATATTTAAGGCATCTAGATCCATGAACAATGCCTCAAATCACAACACATTACCTCTAGAGGGTATCCTTGGCCTTTGAGAAAGGATGTTAATTTCCTCACAAGGTTTTGATCATTAGGTATGAGTCTGAAGGCCTTGATATGGTTGAGGGGGAAAACCCAAGCCTTAGATAAAGTACAAATATTATATGCATCTAGGGCCAAACACGATGCCTTATACCACCACACCTCACCTCTCGAGGTATTAGGCAACTTATAGGGATGAAGGTTCATGAATGACACCTCAAAAAACCATATATAACCTCTCGAGGGTTATTTTGGCCTTCAAGTGAGGATATGGGCACCGTTAGGATATTTTGAGCACTAAGTATGGGTCTTGGGTCCTTGAAAATGATCGAGAGAGCAAGCTTAAGCCTTAGGTCCTAAAGGAATCTTCTAAGCATCTAGGGCCATCAATGACTTGTTGACCCACCATAAAATACATTTCCATGGTATCCTTGGTCTTCAGATGGTGATAGTCAACATTATGATTTTTTGAGCATTGAGTACGAGCCTCTAGAACTTGGATATGGTTAGGGGAACAAACCCAAGAGTTAGGCCCTAAAGGAATACCATAGGATTTTGGGACCAAGAATAATACCTTGAACCACCAAAAATAACCTATTGAGAGCATCATTTCCCTCTAACTAGGTATATAGGTACCACTAGCGTTTTTTAGCAATAGGTATGGGTCTTGAGGCCCTAGACATAGCCAAGGGAGGAAACATGAATGTAAGGAATTAAATGAAACTTATATCCATCTAGGACCAAGAAGGATGCTTCAAACAACCACACATGAACTCTTGAGGGTATCATTGGCCTATGATTGGGGATGTTAGTACCACTACGTGGTTTTGAGTAGTAGGTATGTGTTCTAGGGACTTGGAAATGATCTAGGGTATAAGGTCATACCTTAAATCTTAAAAAAGGGTTTGAAGCATCCAAATCCATAAATAATACCTTGAAGCATTGCACATTATCTATCGAGGGAATTGATCCAGGTGAATATCGGTGGCCACCCACCTTTTCCAAATGGCTCAAAACAGTTTTCTGGCAATTTTGGCAATTTACTATTTTTAGCAGGTTTTAACTTCCAGGGCCATTTTGAGGGCCCAAATGAAGGATTTTCAAGATCGAGGTTCTCAATTATATTCAAAAGAATAATTGAGCCCCCAAAATGAATCTCCTCGACGATACCTTTCCAACGAGCTATCACACGCCTAAAACGGAGATCGTATGCAAAAGTTACGACCCTGGGAAGTTGATGTACTCACTTACCCAAACGAGGCCCACATGACTTTTGGCGCTTCAACTCCTAGGGTTAGGTTTTTGGATGTCTAGGGTTTTTGGCATTCTTTCTTATTGTAAAAAAGGCCTTTAGAGCCTCATTGTAATCACCTTCTTGCGAATGCGAGTAGCCGTCACATCTCTTCTCAGAGATAAGCTGCCACCATTCTAGCAAGTCTTTCACTCTGTATTTTTATAGTCTCTGTAAATTTATTTCATTAATAGAAATCGTGTATTACTGTATATCTGTGTTTATGGTTGCATCTCTGACACATTTCTGTTATATTATTGAATATCTGCGATATCTCTGTGCATTTCTTTATTATAGCTCCGATCTCATTTCGTGCCGAAAATAATCCGGATCAAGAATCCTTCTCCTCTAAGAAAGATGTTAGTTCCCTCACAAGGATTTGATCATTAGGCATGGGTCTTAAAGACTTTATATAGTTGAGGAGGGGAACCCAAGCCTTAACTAAACTATAAAACTTATAATCATCTAGGGTCAAACATGATGCCTCAAACCACCACCCCTAACCTCTTGATGTATTAGGAAGCTTATAGGGCTCAAGGGTCATGAATGACACCTCAAACAACCAGATATGACCTCTCAAGGGGATATTTTCCCTTCAAGTGGGGATGTGGGCATCATTAGAATATTTTCAGAACTAGGTATGGGTCTTGGATCCTTGGAAACGATTCAGAGAGGAAACCCAAGCCTTAGTCCCTAAAGAAAACTTTTAGGCATCGAGGACCATCAACAACATGTTGACCAACTACAAAGGACCTTTCCAGGGTATCCTTGATCTTAAGATGGAGATAGTTAGAATTATGAGTTTTTGAACATCGGGTATGAATGTTTGGAACCTAGATATGGTCAATAGAACAAAATCAAGTGTTAGGACCTAAATGATTATTATAGGTTTCTGAGGCCGAGAATGACAATTTGAGCCACCACAAATGACCTATCGAGGGAATCATTTGCCTCTAACTATGTATATATGTACCACTAGCATTTTTTAGCACTAGGTATGGGTCTTGGGGCTTTGAACATGGCCAAGGGAGGAAAAAATAACGTTAGTTCCTAAAGGAAACTTCTAGCCTTGTAGGGCCAAGAAGGATGCCTCGAACAACCACACATGACCTCTTGAGGGTGTCATGCCTATAATTGCAGATGTCGATGTGACTAAGTTGTTTTTAGCAATAGGTATGTGTCCCCTAGGGCCATAAAAATGATTTAGGGAAGAATGGCATGCCTTAGGTCATAAATAAAACTGTGAGGCATCTAGAGCCATGAAAAATAACTCAAAGCACTGCACATTACCTCTAGAGGGTATCCTCGACCTTGGAGAAAGATGTTAGTGCCCTCATAAGGTTTTGATCATTAGGTATGGATCTTAAATCCTTAATATTGTCATTGGGATAATCCTAAGTCTTAGCTAAAGTACAAATATTATAGGCATCTAGATCTAAACATGATGCCTCAAACCACCACACTTAACCTCTCTAGGCCTTAGGCAACTTCTTGTTGGTTGTGGAGCCTGATTATCTTCCTGATTCATAGGTCTTTCTTTTCAGTCGTGTTTATACCCCATGAAGTCTTCACACCTTGGAAGAATGTACACTCCTCCACGCGGGGGAGTGCAGAGTGGGGTTACCCCCTTTACGGGGTCCGGGGGAAAGCGAGCCCCCGAAGGAAAAATTGCCTTGTAAATGTATATTGTAGTTTTAATGTAAATCTGGATCGTTCATTTTAAGGTCTCAGATCTAACGGTAGAAGTTATGTTAGGGTTTTTTTCCCTATAAGGAAACCCTCTTTTATGAGGGAAATGTATTGCAACTATGCATCATTCTGAATATTGTATTCTGAGTGAGGAGACTGTGAGAGAAAGAAGAGGAAATTACAACGGGTGTGTTGTAGGTTGGATCCCTTCATTTGTTGGATAATAATAAAGGAAGGAACTGACAATTTCTTTGGTGGATGTAGCCTACACTGGGTGAACCACGTATAACTGTGTCTCTATTGTGTTGTGTATATTCAGTGTTTTATTTTTGCATTTGTTTTATTTTATTTCTCCACGATCCTGTTTTTCTAACAACTGGTATCAAATAAAAAGGTAACTAGTGGGAAAATAGGGTTCCTAGTTTGAGTGGGAGCAATGGTGGAAGATGGAAAGTTTAGGGTCGAGAAATTTAACGGCCAAAACTACCAGTTATGGAAGATGCAGATGGAGGATTATTTATATCAAAAGGATATATTCCTACCATTGGGTGGAATAGCAAAGAAGCCGACGACCATGAAGGATGAAGAATGGGAGGTTATTGATAGAAAGGCACTAGGAATGATACGGCTGAGCCTAGCAGCATCGGTGGCTTTCAACGTTTCGAAAGAAAAGACAACGAAGGAGCTCATGGATGCATTGACTAAACTATATGAAAACCCCTCAATGTCCAATAATCTATTTCTAATGAAGATATTATTTAATATGAAGATGTCAGAAGGTGGGTCTGTTGCAGATCATTTAAATGAATTTAATATGGTTACTAATCAACTAAGTTTTGTAAAAGTGGACTTTGATGATGAGGTCAGGGCTCTTCTAATCTTGTGCTCATTTCCAGAAAGATGGAATGGCTTGGTCATGGATGTAAGTAACTCCGTCTCTGGTTCAAACACTTTAAAATTTGATGATGTTGTTGGTGTTATCCTTGGTGAGGAAATGCGATGGAAAAACACAGGTGAGACATCAGGTAATGCGTTAAACATGGAGAACTAGGGAAGAAAAAAGGATAGAGGAAAGGGCTCAGAGAACCACAAGAATTCTAGGAAGGGAAAATCCAAATCCAAATTTGGAAAGATAGAGTGTTGGAATTGTGGGAAGAAAGGACATATGAAGAAAGACTGCAGAGCTCCAAAGAAACAAAGAGATGGACAACATGATAAAAACCAGGAAGAAAATGTAATAGGTGATGTGTTACAAGATGCTTTGATTATTTCTATAGATAATATTTTTGATTCTTGGGTAGTAGATTCAGGGGCTTCATTTCATGCCACATGCCATATGAAACATTTTCTAGATTATGTTCAAGGTGATTTTGGACATGTTCATTTGGGTGATGATGCACCATGCAAAATTGTTGGAATGGGAAAGGTAAAAATAAATCAAAGCAATGGAAACCAATGGTTGCTTAAAGAGGTAAGACATGTTCCAAATCTACAGAAAAATCTAATTTCAACAGGGAAGGTGGCAAGTGAAGATTGTATATCCATATTTATAGATAAGGTGTGGAAGGTCACCAAAAGATCATTGGTGATAGAAAAAGGAGAGAAGGTAGGTACATTATATTTATGTACTGGTAATACTGACTCTTCTATCTCTTTAGATTCTACATGAGTGGATACAACACTGTGGCATCATATGCTTGGACACATGAGTGAGAAGGGGATGCCGATACTTCACAAAATAAATTTGTTGCCAGATCTTAAACAAATTGATTTGGATTTCTGTGAGCATTGTGTTTATGGAAAATAGAAGAGAAACAAATTTCTTAGAGTTGGAAAAGAAAAGAAGAGTGAAAGGTTAGAGCTTGTGCATACAGATGTATGGGGACCAACTCAGGTATCATATCTTGGTGGCTCTCGTTATTATGTTACTTGTATTGATGATGCAACTAGAAAAACTTGGGTTTATTGCATTCGACAAAAATCTGATATGTTTTATAGTTTTAAGAAATGGAAAGCTTTGGTTGAGAATGAGATAGGAAAAAGGTTGAAGTGTCTCAGATAAGATAATGGAGGTGAATATTGCAGTAAGAAGTTTGATGATTACTATTCATACCATGGTATTTGTAGAGAGAAGATAGTTCCAGGAACACCACAGGAAAATGGTGTGTTAGAAAGGCCGAACAGGACAATCATGGAGCGTTCAAGGAGTATGAGATTGCATGTTGGTTTTCCCTTACTATTTTGGGCAGATGTTGTAGATATTGCTTCTGTTTACTTAATAAACAGAGGACCTTCAAGCTCTTTGGATGGTAGAATTCTAGAGGAGGCATGGACAGGTAAAAAGGTAAACTATCATTTTTTAAATTCTTTCGGTTGTGTATCATTTGTCCATATTGATAATAAAAATAGAACAAAGCTTGAGGAAAAACCCAAGAAGTGTGTTAATGCTCTGTAAATTCCCAGAGGTTGTCAGAGTAGAAGAAATTTACAAGAGGTAACTTTATCCAACCACTTCGAAACTGGAATCTAGCCCTACCAGCTTCATAGAGGGATCTCTCTGTATGATTTAGCTATGTTTTAACTTTGAGATATTAGACTAGTTAAACAAAATAAGGTTGAATGGTTTGTTTTGTTTTTGTTAAGTTGGTTGAAAAGGTTTTCACGCCTTCGTTGGGATATGGGGTCTGTATTATAAAGATAGAGGTCTAAACATAAATTAAAAGATTATTTTCACAGGGCAAGATAATGCATTCATTGGATTCTTTAGCACTAAAGTGATGAATAGCAGAAAATATGAGAATATCAATTAAAGTAAAGAAGCATTTAAGAATTTCTTCACTGTAATATCAGAAAGATAAACATTTAGATCTTTCAAAGCCGGAAACAGGGTATACAAAGATAAATCTTGCAACATGCGCTACTTTTAAAAGATTAGATTAGAAAACGATATGACAACTGAGGGAGGAAAACATTTAACATAGAAAAGAAAACATCACCAATGAATAACACGCGAGAATCCTGTGAAACGTCCCTTTGTATTATGGGAAGATCTCTTGATAAAAATTACAGTCTTTCTGATTTACAGGGCGTAAAGATCAACCCTCGGTACTTCAAAGTTTGAAGTATTTATAATAAAAAATTACATACGATCCTGTCATTAAAGATTAGGACGTGGTAAATTCTAAATTTAGCTAACTAACTCAACAAGATACAAAAATTTATGAACTGTTTGATGATGTGTTGAAATCTTCATGTTGATTTCTAGGATAAACCGTTGGTGAGTCCTCTGCACGACCTCGTCTGATTGGATAGCTGACTGGGCTTGGACACCTCATCTCCTACTCAATCAGATTGCATAACTCTTCCCATCGAAGGTTACTGGGAACGGTGACTTTGAGCAGTCTTTGGTATACTTCATCCATCTCTGTATACTTGGAAAAAGTTGGTTTGACGATGAAAACGTACTGGATCTCATGCTGTATGTTGATGTCTGACTGGAAAACTTCTAAGAACGCCTTGCCTGTGATACTGCCCTGTATTCCCTAGAATTTCAAACTATCTTTAGCCACGGTGGCTAGTTTCTTTTTATAATCAGAAAGTGTCATTAACTTGTCATTTATGACCCTTAAGCTAGGGAGGCCTTTCTTTTGTAGAGATTCAATTTTGCTGAAAAATCTTTGCACTCCTATGTCCATAGTCTGGACTTTTTCCTCCAGTTGTAGCATCAATCCTCTTTTGGTCAGGACCCTCTTGACCACGAGGATGGTTTCTGTCCTATCTTCAATTTTCAAATCCTCTAACTCTTCTTTGGTTTTTGAATTCAGGAATTTAATGATCTCAGTGGCTTCTGTGGGCATCTCTCCCAATACTCCTCTTATTTTCTCAATCACCTGTTTTCTTCTTTGCACCAGTTCATTATGCTCGAACATGATTTGTACCATAGGCCATATTTCATTTATGGATTTGGTGATATCCATCCAAACACTTTCCTTGACCTCAGCAAGTGTTTTGCCTGCCACTATTTTCTTTTGAAGCTGTTGCAATTCCTGTTTGATCTTGTTTGATGTTTGTTTCTCCTTGAAGTAACTGGTTTGGTAAGAAGACATGAGTTCCTAAAGGTTCTCAACCTCCTTTTTAAGTCTGTTAATCTCTGTCTCTTGCAAATTCATATCTTCCATGGATTTTGTCAGTTCTACTATCTTCTCCAGAGCTGTCAGTGGAGTTGTTGAGGGAAATTCTGTCGCAGATGCTATGCTTAGTCCTATGAGTGGAACTACGCTCAATGGAATGACTTCCATAGGCTTTGAATGTTCCTTTTCTTTCACTAGAATTTCCAGTTATGCGTCCATCTCTTTCAACTGTGCATTCTTCTCCATGATCAACTTGAGCATCTCATCCTTTTCCCCTTCTGTCTCGGCTATCTCCTTTGCCCGTGCATCTTCCGTTGGTGGCAGTTTCAACTGTTTCCTCAGAGATGCTATATCGACATTTTTCTTTTTTAACATATCCTCGACTGCTTTCACATTCGAGGGGTCATACCTGATCTTGAGGACCAATTCTTCCAACGTCTTAATTCTATTATCCTTTGCAAATGATGATATCTTTTCTAATTTCAGCTTTGTCTGAACATTGCTCAGAGATACCTGTAATTTAGCAGCCGTAGTAGAAGCATTTTCCAACGTGGAGAAAACCATTTCTCAAGTTTCCCTGTGCAGATCCATCTGATCAGCGGGATGCACATCTCTAGTATGAAACTCAAATGTTGTTCTTTTGTAATCAGTGATGGCTTTCAGGTCTGGCACTTGTGCCTGCAGAAAATCCATGTGCATTCTACCCTTCTCTATATCGAATGCAGACAAAAGTATATTTTGTGCCGTTGATGTCTGCTTCCAAAACTGAGCATAAGTATTGTTGTTCAGCGTCTGATTTTTCTTTTTGATCAGATCATACTTCTCAAAAACACTCAACTTTGGTCCACTTGGGTGGTCAACTAGTGGAGTATTCATGGGATTCTTATGTAAAACTATAGACATGATTTGCTTGTTTCTTGTGCTCAGAAGTGACCGATCATCTTTCATAGTTGTATTGGATTGGATTTCCTTTTCACCAGCCGTGTTAGGTGTAGGACTGGTTTTTGGCCTTTTGGTGTGTAATTGGAAATCTTCAGTTGAGACTTCGGTGATGGAAGGTGAAGTATCCTTCCTGGGTCTCTTCTCCTTGGGAACCTGTGGTGTAGTAGTCTGTGAGATGATGACCGAAGGGTCTGCTGTTCTATCTCGAACAGAGTGTTCGACTCCCATTCTGTTTGATTTGCGAACTTCTCTATCTCAGGCTTGGGTGTATGAACATATGGGACATTTTTATTTTTAATCCTCATCTCAGAAGTTATCCCGCATGCATCATAGTGCCATATGAAACTAACATAAAACTTCATTTCTTTCAATAGTCTATCTGCTTCCTCCCCGACGCCTCGGCTATTGCATATGAAAGACCCTATTTTCCCTTTAATTCTAAGTTGTTGTTTCTTTTTCAGAGACACAAAATGTATGTCATCGGAGTGAATCATTTGCCTTATGTACTCCAGGGAAAATATCCTCATGGGAAGATACTTGGGCAGTTTGTATGGAGCTAACTCACATCCATATACTCTGATCTCGGTGTGGTTTTGGTAAAGATACCAGTCTCTATTTTTTGCAAGGTCTGAGAGGCGTAAAATCCTCTGAATCTCATTTATTCTTGGTTCAAGTCTGCTGCTGAGCATGCTCACCACTGGATGGTAGAACTGCTCGATAAACTGTTTGAAACTGAACTCTATTGAATTTTGTCTGAGTAGTGAAGTCCAAGCTATTACCGCCTGTGGTCTCCCGTCCTTGTCCATTTTCTGCATTGAAAAGGAGAACCTATCTGCTTGAAAGAAAGTGAACATGTAGGCCAGTATTGAGGAATACCGGAACATGCCTTCTGAGGTGAAATTTGAGAACTGCTCATGAATACTGTTCACCAGGAAAGTGTTGTATTCGAACTGAGTGGTGGGTCTTTCTTCTGTGGAAAAGATGGACAAAAAACCCAATATGGGTTCATCCACCCATTTGTCAGAAAAATAACCAAGCAGAACGCAGAGCGACGAAATGACTTGGTTTCCCTTCTCTGAGAACAGGGAGGAAGGGTACGGGGGATTTGTCTTGGGGAGCTGGGCGGCCTAAGGGAGGAAAAGCTCAAAAATCTAGGCTCTCTGAGGGAATGATAGTTTCTGGTACAACTCCGTGATGAATTCGAGATTGAAAGGGGAGACAGATTCGTTTCTTGGTATCTGCATCATCTGATCAATGGCCTTTGGTGTGATGAAGAACAAAGTTTCTCCTGATGAAGATACTATGGTTCTCTGGTCGGGGAGGTAATGAGCCTGGCACTTGAGGGAAAATTCAGGGAAATGGTGAACCTGGGGGAAAATATACAGAGGAAGGTTGGACTCCTAGATCCCAATTTAATCGCTTTGATCTAAGAAAGTCTCTTTGATCCATGACTGCAAATCCGCGAAGTCAAATTCGCACCTGGTGTCTGCAATTAAATGATCTTTGTCGGCTAAATGGATCTTTTCGAGATCAATAGGAGGCAGGAGGAAAGGATTTTCCTCGACTTCTGCTTTCTTGGATTTTGGCGCCATCACTGTGAAAATACCTGCAATTCAAACAAAACGTTAGTGAGGATGACTATGGTTTTGGACGGCTGACTGGAATGGAGGTAAGATAGGGATAATATCTCTGGTGCGAGGACAAAGTAAGATATGGGAGAATAAATGGAAAGAGTAGTTTTGAGCAAACAGATACCCATTGGGCATGAGGGACAGATCAACAAGCTAACGGATAAGTTATCCAGTAATAAATGGCCAACGGGTCTTTCGGAGTGTGAGATGGCAGGTAACAATGAATGACGAATATGACCGGGTGACGTGGCGGGTGTTGATTGGGAAGTGACCATGGTGAAGGGACTTGTAACGGGCGAATAGGGGGAATGGACTGACAGAGTTATGAGACGTGACCCTTAGGGAAAAAGGTGGAAAATGATGTCATGGGGGTGACGGGGGTATGTCAGAAAGTGGTAAGTGGTACGTGGCACGAGTATGGAGCAATGGATTCCTGCTACATAGAGAAGGGGGCCCGCCAGAAAAAAAAAACTCCATTCTGGACCCCCCCCCCATCGTTAAAAGAAGATCGGTTGGGGGGGTCCGAAAAATACCGTCAGTCGTCCATCGGTGTGCCTGTCGCTGGACCGTAGATCTAAGCGCAATGTTTTACCAACATTTCGGACCCCCCCC
>ML788386.1:17872-29849 GCA_009831015.1 Picea engelmannii
CTCATATTTGCTCTGAAAACTTAGGATAAGTGCTTTAAGTTGGTTTGTCCAAGCTTTCCCTGTTTTTTATCACCATGGGGTTAGACATTCAACTTTCAAACATCAAATATAGGGTTCAACATCGATCATCATGCCTGTTTTATTGAGATAAAGCAAACTACCCTATGCTCTAACCTAATTACCTATGACATTTAGCCCAGATTAAACTATTGGACTAAGAAATTACTCTATCCTGGAGTTATTTGACCAAGATTAGGCAGTTTGCTCAAATTTATTCACTAGCTAACCTAATTTGCTTGGCTAAGATTAAACAGTTTAGCCAAGCTTATTCACTGCTCCTATCAACATCAATTTAAAGGACTTGGCCATGCTTAAACTGTATGGACCAAGTCATTGTTATTGCATGGGGCTTTATTTAAATTTCTTTTATGCCCTCTTTTATTCTTTTTCTTTCTTTTCTTTTTCTTTTTCTTTTTCTTTCTTTTCTTTTCTTTTTTCTTTTTCTTTCTTTTCTTTTCTTTTTTCTCAAATTATTTGCAGAATGAAAAATCATTTGGCAACCAAAACAATAAAAGGATAAAAATTCTAGTCACCAGTTGATCTTATAAATTATAGGGTTATAATAGCGGCTCCACCTGGGGATGGTACTCTCCTTGTAAAGTGCCAAGAATCGTGTTTTCTGATGTTCTGAAAAACTTTCTCCATAGTTGCCTTTGTTGTTTGATTTGTTTTATTTTTGAATGTTTGATGACAATGCTCAGTGGCTTATGGCCTTCTCTGTGGGCTTCAACCATCTGATCAAAATTATTCACTCAAAAACTTGTAAGCACAATAAAATGATTTGTACAATGGAAAGGTGTGACTCAAGGTCCCTACTGAGGAGGTGAGTAGTGCTTCAGCATTCTTCCATTCATAGGTCCTCCTGGCAGATTGGTCCCATCGTTGTTGTTAAGCAGGAAAGCATTGTTTCCTCTGAATGCATGAATTATGTAAGGTCCCTTCCATAGACTGTCGAATTTTCCATGCTTCCCCTTATCTTCATTTCGGGCATCCCATCTCAGAACTAGGTCACCTAGCTCAAAGTCATCTTCTTTAGTTCTTTTATCAAAGATCTTTTTAATGCTCTCCTAGACAACCTGAGTTTTGTTGTATACTTCTTCTATGGACTGCTGTAAGTGGATCATTTAGTTTATCCTTCTTTGGGAATCATTCAACTCAGCTTGCATCTCTGGCAGCAGTTTCAAGACAAGAACCCCTAAGGAGGTAGGAAAAATTGCTTCAGTGCCATAGACCAACTGATATGGGGACATACCAATTGACCTCTTGGTGGTCAGTTTGTCGGCCCATAGTGTGAAAACCAGCTTGTTATGCCATGACTTTTTGTTTTCTTGCAACGTCTTCTTAATAATGTTCACCAGGGTTTTATTGGATGACTCCGCCAGCCCATTTCCCTGAGGGTAATAAGTTGTGGAATGTCCCAAACTGATATGATACTGGTTGCAAAAATCTATGAGCTTCTTGGACTGGAAAGCAGCTGCATTGCCAGTTATAATTTTCCGTGGACACCCAAAACGAGACAAGATATTATTTTCTAGAAATTTAATAATGACAGAATCAGTAGCTTGCCTGCTTGGTACAACTTCGATCCATTTTGTAAAATCGTTCGTAGTAGTAAGAATCCACCTATGCTAGCCCGAAGAGGGAGGATGTATTTCTCTGATAAACTTTGATCCTCATTGCTGGAAAGGAGCTTCAACAGAGATTGGTTTCAGGGGCAAAGGGAGGAGCTTCCTTTTTCCCTCGAACACCTGACATTTATGACACGCAGTCACCTTCTTATGCACATCAACAAATAGTGTAGGCCAATAGAACCCAGCTCTGAGGATTTTATTAGCTGTGGTCTTCCAGCTCAGGTGACCACCACAGTCTCCTGCATGAAAATCCTACAATACTTTGTCAGCTTCATCCTTTAACAGACAATTCAACAAAATACCTCCAGGATCCTTCCAATAAATATTGCCTTCTAGAATGCAAAATTTTAGTGCTTTCAATTTCAAAAACCTATCTTTAGTTTTGGTCAGACCAGGAGGAGCTTGTAAGTTATGAAAAACAAATATCAGGTCTGTGTACCATGGAGAGTTCAGAAATACCTCTTTCATACTTGGAGTTGCCTGCTCTCCCTGTTCATCTACTACAGCTAAAATTAATATCAAGAGCATGGAAATTGGATTCCGCCATTAACTTTGCTAGAGCTTGACCTTTAATCAGTTTAGTAGGCTTAATCTCTATGTCATACTCCAGAATGATAGAAATCCATTTTCCTCTTCTGCCATCTAGATTGTCCTGGGTTAAAATATTCTTCACTACTGCGTTCGGAACGTATGCAATGGTGTGGGAATGGAGAATATATACTCTAAAATCCTTTATGGCTTTTACCAGGGAAAAGCTTGTTTCTCCATTATTTTATAATTCAAATCAGCATCTCTTAAAGATTTACTGAAAAAGTCTATGGGCTGTTCATACCCTTCATTGTTTTTCTGTAGTAATACTGCTGCAATGGTATGTTCAGAAGCCAAAGAAAAAAGGTAAAAATCCTTGGTGAAGTCAAGACTGATCAAGACTGGAGCCTGTGCGAGTGCATGTTTAACTTATTCAAAAGACTGCTTGGATTCATTGTCCCATTTTATTTTTGTGTCATTTTTTAACATGTTGGTGATGTTCCTGAGAAGCTCATCCAGGTTAGGTATGAATCTTCTCAGAAAGTTTATTTTTCCAACGAAAGATTGTAACTCTTTGATATTCCTTGGGTGTTCCAGTTTTTGAATGGCTTCTATTCTGTTGGGATCTATCTTAATTCCGTCCTTAGAGATTATGTGCCCCAACAGTTTACCTTCCTCTAATCTGAAAAGGATTTTCTTAGGATTTAGAGAAATCCCAAATTTCCTGCATTTCTCAAACACTCGTCGGAGATGTCGCAAGTTCTCTCCATCAAACTGGGAATAAGCAGTTACGTTGTCCAGATAAATGACAATAAATCTGCCAAGTTCTTCCACAAAAGTGATGTCCATCGCTGTTTGGAAAGTGGCTCCAACGTTCATCAAACCAAAAGGCATCTTCACATACATGAAGGTTCCCCAAGGTGTTTTGAAAGTTGTTTTCTCTTGATCATCTGGGTGAACAAGAACTTGGTTATAGCCTGAGAAACCATCCAGTAAGGAGATTCGGCTAGATCCAACTACCTTTTGTAATATATGGTCCATTTTTGGTAGTGGGTAGTTGTCCTTTAGGGAAACCTTGTTCAAGTTTCGAAAATCAATGCAAAGCCTGATTTCCCCAGTTTTCTTTTGGGTCGAGACCAGATTTGAAACCCATTTGGAAAATCGTAAAGGAACTATGATTTTAGCATCATACATCTTTTTGATTTCTTTTTCTATCAGGGGAAGTAACTTGGGATTGATTCTCCTAAGTTTATGTCTGAAAGGTTTTTGATCTTCTTTTATCGGGATCCTATGTTGAATGATGCTTGTGTCATAAGATTTTAAGTCTTCATAACCCCAAGCAAACACGTCCACATATTCCTTGAAAAGTTCAATGTATTTGAGTTTCTGCTCAGGGGGTAAAGATTTGGAAAGTTTTACCATCTTGGGTTTCTATTCTATCCCTATGTTACAGTCTTCAACCTCTTTACCACTGGCTTCAATTTTAGGTTTTTTAGCTACATCATTAAAATCAAATAAGTCTTCTAACGGAACTAAACCCCTAGGTAAAACATTACCCTTTAAATGAAAAACATCAAAATCTATCTCATCTTCACCTGATTCTTTTGAATCTATTTTATTTACACTATTATTTCCAAAAATAGATTTATTTACATTTTCATTGTCGTTTTCTAAGTCTATGTTTGTACACTCGAAATCATTTTTGCATTGTAGAAAATCTTCAATTTGATCATCGTTCCCAAATACCTGCCAGTATCTGATGTTTTTCGGGATAGTTGGTCTGCACTTCACCTCCACCGTGTATGGGCGAGTGCAATGAAAATGTATCTTGCATGTAGTTGCTGACGTAGCTAACCCATCTGCTAAAATGTACTGTCCCCTGGGCATCACCTGCAAATCAACTTCAGTGAAACATTGAAGGGCATCCAAAACAATGTTTCTATAAGCTCTAAGCCTGGGATGTTTTGTTGCATACTCACCTTTAATTTGTTTGATAATTAATTCAGAATCGCCTCTTACCATGATTTGTTTGGCACCAACCTTCTTTAGTAGTTTCAGGCCGAGCATGAAAGCTTTGTACTCGGCTATGTTGTTAGTACATTGAAAATTCAGTTTGTAAGAATGGTTTTCCGAATACCTGGATTTGTGATTGTGCAACCAAAATCCTGATCTAGCTCCTTCTTTGCTTACAGCTCCATCGAAGTCCATGCTCCATAAATCTGCTGGCAATTCTTCACTTATTACGAGTTTCTTCCCTTTTGCCTCAGTGATTTCTTGGCCTTCGTTCGGGTCCAATGTATCTTCTTGCAGCTGAGTGATTTGTTCTCCCATATCGTCGTCGTTATACAGGATGAATGAATCTAGATCAGAGTGAGCAGAGTACAGAGGATAGATATGGGGCTTGAGGCTGCTGACCATATATTTCATTAGCGTCTCTCTGTATAGCCTTATTTGTTTTCTGAATACTGGGATGGTGGCATATGACATATCCAACTGCAAAGTGCCTTTCAACTTGGCCCCCCAAGACCTAGACAACAACATACCATATTTCGGGGGAATGTCCATGAGTGCAACATCCATAACCATGTTTTTTGCTGGAATCTGAACTAGGGTGATACATAAGTCCTTGATCAACTCGATACATCTAAATTTGTTGGATTCAAAAGAGTGTAAATCCTTGTAAGGTCTGGTGACCTCGAGTCCCGGTTTTTCCATCACTTCTTTAGGCATTAGGTTATGGGAAGCACCTAAATCTAACATAACATTGTGCAGAATCAAGTCGTGTATATTAAGGCTGATGTAAAAAGGAGCGACAACACCAGTGTCAGTCTGACCATCAACTTTAGGGCCAAACATGAGTTCAGGTTGATTATCGGTAAGATTTACCATGTCCGAATGATTCACCGATCCAACGGTTAAGGCCTTCGTGCCTATATCAGGCTCAATTCTTAGTGCTTTGATCACCTGAGATCGGTAAGAGTTCTTACTCATCAACTCGGAAAGGGGAATGAGAATTTTCACTTTGGCTAATTCCCCTTCGAGGCTGAAAGGAGTAGGTGCTCTGCTTTGGCTCAGCAAATCTGATCTGTCCACCATAGTTTTTTGGGAGGAAGTATTTGGTTGGTTGGTTGATGAAACCTCAGTCTGCGTTGATCTTTGTAAAATGGTAGGGTTTCTTTTTGTTGGATTTTCAGCATTACCTTTCTCGGGGATCTTCTTGGTAGAAGGCTCAAGAGCTTTCTTGGTTTCGACTGTTTTCTTCGTTTTGGTTACCTTTTTTGGGGAATTTTCATCCGTCTTTTTCCTTGGCAGATTGTACTGCCTGTGTACCTCCATAATGGCATTTTCAAATGCCTACTGTTCGGTTTCTTCGACTTCCTCACTCAAATCTGTTTGAGAAAGAAGGAAAAGTTCTTTCTCTTCCTGAGTAAGGAAAATGGCTTCGTTATCGTGAATGCCCATGAGCTTTGTGTGTGTGTCCTCTAATTATTCAATTACCTCCTCACCTTCATTGGAATAATTTTCCTATAGGGGTGGTATGATCTATTGATCAGGACCCCTTTGTTCTCTTTGATCCCTAGGATCTCTCTGCCTAATTTGAGGAGGATTTCTTCTGAAGTTAGGATTCCGAAGTTTTGGAGCAGGTTGGTTTTCTCTAGGAGGATTTCTTTCAGCTACAGTAAGTCTCTCCATCATCCTTTCCATTGCTCTAGCTAAGGAATCCAGTTTGGCGTCAGAAGAAGATGTGGAAGGTTCCTCTTTAATCGTGACTCTCCTTTCCATCCTCTTCCATGCCCTTTTAGCCAGCAGGTTGGCCTCTACACTTATCACGCTTTTTTGCATGTCCTCTAGGGTGGTAGAGTTTCTATTCCTTAATTGATACGACATATCAGTGTCGAAACCGTCAGGGAATTTTATTAGTGCCAAACCTTGCGGGGGTTTAATATCGGTTGTAATCACATTGTACATATTGTTGAAGCGGGTGATGTAGTCTTGTACTGTCTCTCCTTGATTCCTTCTAATGTTTTCGTATTCTGACAAGATCTGGAGAGGGTTTTCCTTTACCTCCCATCTGTCCAGAAAACTTCTTTGAAATGCCATAAGGTTGACCACTGAAGCAGAACGTAAGCCTTTGTACCATTTCTTAATGTCCCCAGTCAGACTTTGTGTAAAAAGTCTCATTTGAACGTCAACTTCATCTACTTCCTACAAGTCAAAATAGTCATTCATTTTATCAACGTGTTGTTGTGCGTTCAAGGGCCCTGTACCATCGAATTGCGGGAGTCTCAATTGATAGTCGTGGGGCATGTCGTGTAAAGGTGCAACCAACACCAAGGGATCATATCTAGCCGCCATGATAGGTGGAGGGGGTGGGACAACAACCTGGATGATAGGTGGGGCGGTGGCAGAAAATGAGGAGGATGAGGGACTAGCTAGCACAGAGTGAGCGGTTTGAGGTTTTGCAGTGGGAGATAGTATTTCAGGGGTCCGGGGTTGTAGTATGGTTGGATCTAAAATGATTTCAGTCACAAAGCTATCATATTTCGTTCTAAACAAGCTTTGTTAAAAAATGGTGTCAAAGTTGAGATCTTGAAGGGCAACAAGTTCCTCTGGAAGAGAAGGGGACCTGCGAAGGGGACTATGACTCCCTGAACCTTCTGCAATGGTATTCTTTCTGAGTAACTGTTCTAGATTATCAGTTTCTATCGTAGGTTCCGAGTATGGGTGGGTTTAATTATAAGCTCTTTTAGGAGCCAATTTTTTTAATTTTTATATATTTTTATTTTTATGAATCCGAAATTACTAAGTACAAGAATTTAACAACCTCTAAACATTATTTCATGCTCAGATTTATAATTTGTTCAGAAACAAAGTTTTCTTCTAGGGAAAAAGAAACCGTGGGGTTGAATGTTTATTCATTCCCCAAAGGAGTCACCACTATGTTAACGCTCTTTAAATTCCCAGAGGTTTTCAGAGTAGAAGAAATTTACAAGAGGTAACTTTATCCAACCACTTCAAAATTGGAATCTAGCCCTACCAGCTTTAGAGAGGGATCTCTCTATATGATTTAGCTATGTTTAACTTTGAGATATTAGGCTAGTTAAACAAAATAAGATTGAATGGTTTTTTTTTGTTTTTTTTAAGTTGGTTGAAAAGGTTTTTACGCCTCCATTGGGCTATGGGATCTGTATTATAAAGATAGAGGTCTAAATATAAATTAAAAGATTCTTTTCACAGGGAAAGATAATGCATTCATTGGATTCTTTAGAAGTAAAGTGATGAATAGCAGAAAAGATGAGAATATCAATTAAAGTAAAGAAGCATTTAAGAATTTCTTTACTGTAATATCAGAAAGATAAACATTTAGATCTTTCAAAGCCTGAAACAGGGTATACAAAGATAAATCCTGCAACATGTGCTACTTTTAAAAGATTAGATTAGAAAACGATATGACAACTGAGGGAGGAAAACATTTAACATAGAAAAGAAAACATCACCAATGAATAACGCACGAGAATCCTGTGAAACGTCCTTTTGTATTACTGGAAGATCTCTTGATAAAAATTACAGTCTTTCTGACTTACATGGCGTAAAGATCAACCCTCGGTACTTCAAAGTTTGAAGTATTTATAGTTAAAAATTACATACGATCCTATCATTAAAGATCAGGACGTGGAAAATTTTAAATTTAGCTAACTAACTCAACAAGATACAAAAATTTAGGAATTATTTGATGATGTGTTGAAATCTTCATGCTGATTTCTAGGGTAAACCGTTGGTGAGTCCTCTGCACGACCTCGTCTGATTGGATAGATGACTGGGCTTGGACACCTCATCTCCTACTCAATCAGATTGCATAACTCTTCCCATCGAAGGTTATTGGGAACAACGACTTTGAGCAGTATTTGGTATACTTCATCCATCTCTGTATACTTGGAAAAAGTTGGTTTGACGATGAAAATGTACTGGATCTCGTGTTGTATGCTGATGTCTAACTGGAAAGCTTCTAAGAACACCTTGCCTGTGATACTTCTCTGTATTCTCGATAATTTCAAACTATCTTTAGCCATGGTGGCTAGTTTCTTTTTATAATAAAAAAGTGTCATTAACTTGTCATTTATTACCCTTAAGCCAGGGAGGCCTTTCTTTTGCAGAGCTTCAATTTTGCTGAAAAATCTTTGCACTCCTATGTCCATAGTCTGGACTTATTCCTCCAGTTGTAGCATCAATCCTATTTTGGTCAGGACCCTCTTGACCTCGAGGATGGTTTCCATCCTATCTTCAATTTTCAAATCCTCTAACTCTTCTCTTGTTTTTGAATTCAGGAATTTAATGATCTTAGTGGCTTCTGCGGGCATCTCTCCCAATTCTCCTCTTATTTTCTTAATCTCTTGTTTGCTTCTTTGCACCAGTTCGTTCTTCTCGAACATGATTTGTACCATAGGCCATATTTGATTTATGGATTTGGTGATATCCATCCAGACACTTTCCTTGACCTCAACAAGAGTTTTACCTACCACTGTTTTCTTTTGAAGCTGTTGCAATTCCTATTTGAGCTTGTCTGATGTTTGTTTCTCCTTGGAGTAACTGGTTTGGTAAGAAGACTTGAGTTCCTAAAGGTTCCCAACCTCCTCTTTAAGTCTGCTAATCTTTGTCTCTTGCAAATTCATCTCTTCCATGGATTTTGCCAGTTCTATTGTCTTCTCCAAAGCTGTTAGTGGAGTTGTTGAGGATAATTTTGTTGCAGATGTTGTGCTTAGTCCTGTGAGTGGAACTGCGCTCAATGGAATGATTTCCATAGGCTTTGATTGTTCCTTTTATTTCACTAGCCTTTCCAGTTCTGCTTCAATCTCTTTCAACTGTGCATTATGCTCCATGATCAACTTGAGCATCTCATCCTTTTCCCCTTCTGTCTCGGCTATCTCCTTTGCCTGTGCATATTCCGTTGGTGGCAGTTTCAACTGTTTCCTCAGAGATGCTATATCGACATTTTTCTTTTTTAACATCTCCTCGACTTCTTTCACATTCGAGGGGTCATACCCGATCTTGAGGACCAATTCTTCAAACGTCTTAATTCTATTATCCTTTGCAAAGGATGATATATTTTCTAATTTCAACTATGTCTGAACATTGCTCAGAGATACCTGTAATTTAGCAGCCGCAGTAGAAGCATTTGGCAACGTGGAGAAAACTGTTTCTCTAGTTTCCCTGTGCAGATCCATTTGATCAGCGGGATGCACATCTCTAGTATGAAACTCAAGTGTTTCTCTTTTGTAATTAGTGATGGCTTTCGGGTCTTGCACATGTGCCTGCAGAAAATCCATGTGCATTCTACCCTTCTCTGTATCGAATGCAGACAATAGTCTGTGCTGTGTCATTGATGTTTGCTTCCAAAACTGAGCATAAGTATTATTGGTCAGCATCTGATTTTTCTTTTTGATCAGATCATAATTCTAAAAAATACTCAACTTTGGTCCTAGCTTACTCAGTTGGTTGACTAGTGGAGTATTCATGGGCTTCTTTGGAAAACTTGTAGACATGATTTTCTTGCTGCTTGTGCTCATAACTGACCGATCATATTTCATAGTTGCAGTGGATTGGATTTCCTTTTCACCTGCCATGTCAGGTGTAGGACTGGTTTTTGGCCTTTTGGTGTGTAATTGGAAATCTCCAGCCGAGACTTCGGTGATGGAAGGTGAAGTATCCTTCCTGGGTCTCTTCTCCTTGGGAACCTGTGGTGTAGTAGTCTGTGAGATGATGACCGAAGGGTCTTGCTGTTCTATCTCGACCAGAGTGTTCGGCTCCCATTCTGTTTGATTTGCGAACTTATCTATCTCAGGCTTGGGTGTATGAAGATATGGGACATTTTTATTTTTAATCCTCATCTCAGAAATTATCCCGCACGGATCATAGTGCCATATGAAACTAACATAAAACTTCATTTCTTTCAACAATTTGTCTGCTTCCTCCCTAGTGCCTCGGCTATTGCAGATGAAAGACCCTATTTTCCCTTTAATTCTAAGCTGTTGTTTCTTTTTCAGAGACAAAAAATGTATGTCATTGGAGTTAATCATTTTCCTTATGTACGCCAGGGAAAATATCCTCATGGGAAGATACTTGGGCAGTTTGTATGGAGCTAACTCGTATCCATATACTCTGATCTCGATGTGGTTTTGGTAAAGATACCAGTCTCCATTTTTTGCAAGGTCTGAGAGGCGTAAAAACCTATGAATCTCTTCATTTATTCTTGGTTCAGGTCTGCCGCTGAGCATGCTCACCACTAGATGGTAGAATTGCTCGATAAACTGTTTGAATCTGAACTCTGTTGAATTTTGTCTGAGTAGTGAAGTCCAAGCTGTTACCGCTTGTGGTCTCTTGTCCTTGTCCATTTTATGCATTGAAAAGGAGAACCTGTCTACTTGAAAGAAAGTGAACATGTAGGCCAGTATTGAGGAATACCAGAACATGCTTTCTGAGGTGAAATTTGAGAACTGCTTGTGAATATTGTTCACCAGGAAAGTGTTGTAGTCGAACTGAGTGGTGGGTCTTTCTTCTATGGAGAAGATGGACAGAAAACCCAATATGGGTTCATCCACCCATTTGTCGGAAAAATAACCAAGCAGAGAACAGACTGACAAAATGACTTGGTTTCCCTTCTCTGAGAACAGGGAGGAAGGGTACGGGGGATTTTTCTTGGGGAGATGGGCAGCCTGAGGGAGGAAAAGCTCAAAAATCTGGGCCCTCTGAGGGAATGATAGTTTCTGGTACAGCTCTGTGATGACTTCGAGATTGAAAGGCGAGACGGATTCATTTCTTGGTATCTGCACCATCTGATCAATGGTGTCTGGTGTGATGAAGAACAGAGTTTCTCCTGATGAAGATACTATGGCTCTCTGGTCGGGGAGGTAATGAGCCTGACACTTGAGGGAAAATTCAGGGAAATGGTGAACCTGGGGGAAAAGATACAGAGAAAGGTTGGACTTCGAGAGCCCAATTTCATCACTCTGATCTCAGAAAGTCTCTTTGATCCATGACTGCAAATCCGCGAAGTCAAATTCACACCTGCTGTCTGCAATTAAATGATCCTTGTCAGCCAAATGGATCCTGTTGAGATCAAAAGGAGGTGGGAGGAAAGGATTTTCCTCGGCTTCTACTTTCTTGGATTTTGGCGCCATCACTGTGAAAATACCTACAATTCAAACAAAATGTTAGTGGGGATGACTATGGTTTTGGACGGCTGACTGGAACAGAGGTAAGACAGGGATAATATCTCTAGTGCAAGGACAATGTAAGCTCTGGGAGAATGAACGGAAAGAGTATTTTTGAGCAAACGGATACCCGTTTGGCGTGAGGGACAGATCAACAAGCTAACCAATAAGTTAACCAGTAATAAATGGCCAATGGGTCTTTCAAAGCGTGAGATGGCAGGTAACAATGAATGACGAATATGACCGTGTGACATGGCGGGTGTTGATTGGGAAGTGACCATGGTGAAGGGACTTGTAACGGGCGAATAGGGGGAATGGACTAATAGAGTTATGAGACGTGACCCTTAGGGAAAAAGGTAGAAAATGATGTCATGGGGTGATAGGGGGTATGTCAGAAAGTGGTAAGTGGTACGTGGCAGGAGTATGGAGCAATGGATTCTTGCCATTTAGAGAAGGGGGCCCGCCCGAAAAAAAACTCCAATCCGGACCCCCCCCATCATTAAAAGTAGACCGGTCGGGGGGGGGGGGTCCGAAAAATACCGTCAGTCA